>JANAVB010016195.1:3494645-3659645 GCA_029216955.1 Iris pallida
ATGAGGGTAATTTTGAAATTTTGTGTTTCTAATTATTTTAATAATGATATTTAATTCATGATATGATTTTGGTGATTTTAAATTATTTTAAAATTTTTAAATCAATGACTTGTGGTTTTGACGTTTTGCTAGTGAAACCCTAGAGACTGTTTGACCTAGAGCCTAACCATGTGATTATGATATTTTAGTGTCATTTCTGGCCTAAGGATATTTTGCATTTGACCTCTTTGAATTATTTTGATATTATTTTATTATTTATGATATTGTTTGGGATTATTTGAGTCGGATTCGAATTTCATCTCAATCTGACTTGTAACGGAGACCCGGGGTAACTTAGACTCTAGTTGGACCCATGCATTAGTTAACCATGTCCCACATTTTAATTAGTCATGTTAGAAAGATTAGTCATAATCCTAATTATTAGGTTAACCATTTAGAGTTTTTTAATTTGACCCTTTTACCCCCAAACCCTAACCAAAATTGTTTTAAACACTTGTAACTAAGGGAGGGGCAAACTTGTAATATTCAATGAAGGGGGGATATAACCATTGTGGCCGGCCCTAATAGGACTCTCATCTCATTTCCTTTCTTTGAGAAGTCTTCTTCCCCAAGTGCTCTCAAGCTCTCCCAAGGAAGAAGCCTTTCTCCTTGGATTTTCTCTCCTTTAGGTATATTTCCTTCTCTTTTATTTCTCCATTTTGCATTTAGGAAAGTTTTAACCATAGGAATGATCCCATTGTTGTGTCCCTATTTTGTGTCCGCTTGTGTCCATTATGTGTCCTTTAGGAATTTCTATTGTATTATTGTTGTGTCTTGTGTTCATGGGAAAAACCCCCAAACATGGACACACTTTATATTTAAAATATTGATTAAATGAATTAATTCATATTAAATATCAGATTTGAATATGTAGAGATGTGTCCTTGAGTACTTTACATTTCATTCATGTATCTCTTATAGATGTGTTCATGTTACATATATAGATTTGTGTATGTATATATATATATATATATATATATATATATATATATATATATATATATATATATATATATATATATATATATATATTGTAATGAGAGTGTATCTATATTTATATATGTAATAAATGGTTCATGATGATTATATAATCAAGTTTGTGAGTGTGGTTCCTCATATTATTATTGTCATTATTGTTGTGGATAATTAGGATATATATTGTGTATTCTTTTGGCTCAAACTATCTAAATCCGTCATAATTTTTATCCACGTTTTTAATTTCAGTCTTAACTTAGAAATGTCATAACTTCTAGCTCAAAGCTCGGTTTAATCATCCGTTTTTTTTAAAAGAAGCGTATTGAAGTTAGCTTTCCAAAAACATGTATTAATAGGCCTAATTCTTTCTTTAACTTTTTGGAGAATTATTTGAGTGTCAGCTGTACGAAAGACAAACGCGTTCTCGGTATTTTTGCGATTCCGGGAGTTTCCGGAAACGAAAATGCGATCCGTTTGAAGTTTCGGAAAGCTAACACATAGATCTATAACATACTTTAATCCTAGATTTTATTTCATGCTGAGATGGTACAGTATTGATTATTAGTAGGAGTTACTATTCGGCATATGCATTTTGTGCACCCTTGTGTGTAATATAATGTTCTATTTAATTTTAACCTATGTTAATGTATATACATTATGTAATTAAATAGAGAATGCAAGCATGAGTAAATAGTTAAATAAATGATGTATGAGGTGCAAGTATCCTATCTAATGTAAGCATGTATAAGTATGGCTTGTAATGAATATGTAGGTTCCATAGTATGTAATGTATGGTACATATAGTAGTACAAGAGAATAAATGAATGATGAATGAATACAAGCATGAATGTTATGTAATAATAGATGTAATGTATGCAATATACAAGTTAATGAGATGTAATGTTAACACAAATCCTATATTACCTCATGTACCCCCTTACACTATGTTGACACTATCACACTTGACACTTTGTTCACTTACACTTTGACACTCTTTGATATGTATACACTATGTATGCCCATTTAACCCTCACTTTCCCCTTTGCCATGTTCACATACACACACATAGCCTCTTAAATAAGTATTTATGAATATAGTTAACTTAGCTATGTATGTATATTATATATATGTTAGCATATTGTGTTGTAATATATAAGTTTATATAACCATTTGAAATGCCATGATTATAGACCTAATATTGAATACCAATATATGCATGTGTATATATGTGTAGACATATATAGCTTAAAGTAATAGATTACCTAGTGTATATCCAATGTGAATTCTTGCCTATTTGAGTATTGAATAATTGCATGCTATATAGAATTGGGTGTATGTTGGCTTGTATAGCCTTGTATTGATGTGTGCTTGCTAGGATAGTCTTGGTTAGGCCTAGTAAGACTTGCTGGGTTAGGGCATGACCTAATTTAACCTAGTTTGACTAGTGCAGTTGACCAGAGTTGACCAAGGGTTGACTTTGGCCTAGTTTGACCTAGATTCATGTAGAATTTATTGTAGTGCTTTATATTACCCTTCTGGACATGTTGTGACTTGTGCTGTTCTAATTAGGAGTCAGACACCTCTCCTCGGACAGTATCTTTATCTTGGACATTCAGATATCAGGCGAGTACATTCTCTGATTATTTCATATCTTGTTTAGGATTATATTTCCTGCTTTAGATTACTTTACATGATTCTGACATGTTGGAAACACGGATTAGTACTATATGGATCTTATTGTGCGATGTTATCCCCTTAGCGGATACATCGGGTATTCGTGTTCGTGTACTTTATCGTGAGCATCGTGTACTCCTTGTATTCGTGACATTCGTGTACAAATCGTGTGAAATCGTGTACATTCACGTATTCACATGATCTCGTGTGCGACTATACTTCGTGTGCAATAACATATCATATCTAGATCTTTGTATATTAATTGGGGCGAGGAGTAGAAGTAGTTATGTAATCAATCCAGTAGATTACTCATGTACAACCTCTGTAGATTACTCATGTAAAACATCGTGCCGTTTACATAACCATCTTGTGCTCTGAATCACTAGTCACTGATAGTTCTCTATATAGTGTAGCTATTTACTTACAGTCTCTCTCTTTTTCATCATGTTATTTCTTCAGATCCTGTATCTTACTCTCTAGCATGTTTATATTTCCTAACCTGTTATGATATTGTTGAGATGTACTGTACTCGCTCCTGTCCTGACTGGACCCATTGATAAATTTTATAGATAGCTTGGAGATTGCCTGCTAACCTAGAGGAGACACATTAGAGGTTGTTTAGATAGTTATTTCAATTGTCTGGAGTTGCATTTACTTTATGGATTACTGTATCTGAGTTTTGAGATTTGAGATGTATTTCTGAGTTTGTGTATCTTAAACACTTAGTTTTCTCTCTGTTGTACCTCTTTTGGATTTCATGTTTTATCTATCTTCCTTTATGCTCTACCTTAGATGTGATTGAGTTTATATTATGCTATGTCACCCCCATTCGGGGAGTATAAACTGTTTAGTCTTATACTGTTAGATGCATTGAGACCTAGGACAGCGTTCTACCGCCGACACTGCGGCGTAGGCTGGGCATTGTTACGTTGTCGTGCCCTAACTCTAGGGTGCGGGTCGTGACAGCGAAGTCGACGGCAACAGCAGCCTCACGAGCTCGACTTCGTATGGCAGTTTTTTGACGCACGATCGATCGTTCTTCGAGCCATCGCCTCGCATGGGTACACAACTTATAGGGCTGTAAGTCTCTTCAATTAGTTTATTTTCATATGCCCTAGATTTTTCGAGAGGTCGATGTCAAAATTTACGAATAACTGCTCGAAAAAAAAACAGTTATTGGTTCAAACACCCGATTTGGAAGGCAACTTCCTGTCAAACGATCGACAGTTTTGAGAAACTAATTGAACAAAAGTTTAGACAACCTAACTGTGAAGAAAACCTCATTATTAGTTTTATTTATCGTGGCTTAGACAGTAGTAGAAATCGGATTGAAAAGCAATGAAAGCTTAGAACACTGTTTTAGAAATTTATAAAAAACTCTTCGATACGACGTGCGTCCCGCCAATCTGGGCGACGTAGTCGCGAACCGAAAGCATCGAAAGGTGCGTAATGGTTTTGTTGATGTGTGGGCTTTGACGGAATTCAAATTGGTTGCGTGTGCGCGATGAATTTGATGCGTATCCGTCAAAATTTTCCATATCGGCCTCTGTGCAAATTTTCTAATTACTTTGTGCACGTTCGTCAGATCGAGACGAAACTTGCGCCAACAGGACCGTATTATTTTTTTGGTCCTGTATGCCAAGTTTGGTCCGATTCTGAGATAGTTGACCGGATCACCATTTTGCGGGCCCCACGATCCGACTCAACGGACGATTTCGTGCACGGCCCGTCGAAATCTAACTTTGGACATACGATTGGATTCGTATCGAAAAACTGGACCTGTAGACATATAGTTTGACGACTTTAGAGACCATAGACTTTGACACGCTTTTCGGTGCAAAGTGGGTGGTCCAACAACGGATACCGTTTTGACCCAAAATTACCGTTTTGCCCCTGTTTCCAGAATTGGACTTAAGGACAGACAATCCTATTTAATTTGACTATTCTGAAAGTATTGGTAATATTTGTTTCAGCATCCGGAGACTGTTGTACGAGTTTGACTATTGTGGCACACTGAGTGGTTTGGATTATCGGTTTCACCAAGCAAAAGACCGCAGGCGAGTACAGTTTATTGTCTGTTTTCAATATTGATTTTCACTGTAATTCACTGTTGCCATTGGATATGTGATTTTGTCATTTTATATTCTATTATAAATTGTTGAGTCGAAAATGAGAAGTACCAAGGATGTGTGATCCGACCGTAGACATTGTTTATTTTCTGCAAGTAGACATCGTAGACATTGTTTATTTTCTGCAAGTAGACCTCGTAGACATTATTTATTTTCTGCAAGTAGACCTCGTAGACATTGTTTATTTTTTGCAAGTAGACCTTGTAGACATTATTTAATTTCTGCAAGTAGACCTCGTAGACATTGTTTATTTTTCGTGCAAGTAGACCTCGTAGACCTCGCGGTGTAGTGTCCTACACTGATCACATATCAAAGGTACTTCTAACCGTTGGAAAGGTATTTTAGTTTATTTACTTGCTATTGATTTTTCATCTTTTCTTACGTCTTTTTGCTGTTTATTTTTAAAACATATAATGGATGTCTAACCTCTGTTCTATAGAGATTTTTATTATTGAAACTGCATTCAGTAAATTGTTCTCGTTCCATTCCTGACTGGAAACCAACATTTTTCAGGACAGCCGTGGCGTCACTAAGCAATGGGAGATACGGTTGTACTTGCAGACAAAAACTAGAGATTAGCTAGATAGATGGATTGTAATCATTCTAACATTTGTAAGAGTTTATATTTTTCTACAAATATAAAACTTGTGAATATTATAAATTAAATTAATTTTGTGAATGCGAATTATTTGTAATTTTGAGCATTGTGGATGTACAGACGAAATCATTCCGATATGACGTTCGTCCCGACGAACCGGACAACGTGGTCGTGAACTGAAACCATCGAAAGGTACCTATCGAATTCGCCGATGTGTGGGATTCGACGA
The DNA here is from genome assembly GCA_029216955.1 of Iris pallida. NCBI lineage: Eukaryota > Viridiplantae > Streptophyta > Magnoliopsida > Asparagales > Iridaceae > Iris > Iris pallida. The sequence goes on from JANAVB010016195.1 coordinate 3,500,290, forward strand.
AACTCGATTTCCCTGTGTGCATGACAAAATCGAAGCAAATCAGTCAAGATACCCCGTATCGACCTCTTTCCAAACTAGCATATGTTTGCAAAAATAAAAGTTTGATTACAAACTAAGAAAAGAGTACAAGAGTATAATTAATTTTTGGGGAAGTACAACTATAGGAATCTTATCAGAAGACGATCACTTTATCCCTTGGACGATGTGATATCGAAGACACGAGCCTCTGGAGGATGTAACATCACTTTAGCAGGAGATTATGATCATTCGTGATGCTTTGAGACTGATTTGAAACTCTTTTTTAGAGAGTTCTTGAAATAACCGTTTAACAGTTATTCTGGGTTGCGTGCACTTCAGGTTGCGCGCCTCCTGTTCACTTGCACGAGCGGTTGCACTAACTACTGTGGACACGTGGCATCGTTTAATTGAGATGCACGTGGTCGTGGGCAGTGTAGTAGGCACGTTCTATGCAGTTAGTGGCATGCGTGCCACGTCACCCTGCTCTGGATACTCACTACCAAAATAAGTCATATTAGCGAAGAAATTAGCGACGCCAACTTAAAACGTCGCTAATATTTTTGGATTTAGCGACTCCTAAAGAATGCGTCACAATACGTCGTTGATAGCGACAAACAGCGACATATTGCGACTACCTTTAGTGTAATAAAAATCAACGTCGTTGATTTGTCGGAAAACGTCGCTAGTTTTATTTGTTCAGCGATGTTTAGCGTCGCAACGATTAATAAGTCGCCGAATATTAAACGCTTACCGACGCTTTGCGACGTATTTTTGGACGTCGCTAATATCTGATAAAAAGGGTTTCCTCGGTTCGACTTTTGATTTCTTCTTCTCCCCAAATTTTATTTTCCCGCCCCTCTTCCCCGACCTCGACGACAGTCACCCCCTTCCCTCCGGCGCCGCTCATCCTCCTCCTCCACCGCGAGCCCCTTCTCCTCCCTCCGGCGAGCCCGTTCTCCTCCTCCTCCTCCTCCACCACCGCGAGGAGATTGAAGGTAAACCCTAACCCTAATTGAGGTGTTTTTCTTGTCCAAAATGGATACGGAGACACATTACGGCCATGTGTTCACTGGTATAGTGTGTTCGTGAGGTTTTGGACACTTTGTGTCCATTTGTTGGACACGTGGACACCCCCAAGCTTGCATATATATGTATTTCACCTCTGTACACTTAATCCCCTCCTCCTCCACAACCGAACTTGTCCTCCTCCTCCTTCTCCACCACCGCGAGGAGACTGAAGGTAAACCCTAACCTAATTGAGGTGTTTTTTGTGTCCAAAATGGACACGAAGACACATTAGGGCCATGTGTTCACTGATACAGTGTGTTCGTGAGGTTTTGGACACTTTGTGTCCATTTGTTGGACACGTGGACACCCCCAAGCTTGCATATATATGTATTTCACCTCTGTACATTTAATCCCCTACATACACTTGTGTATTTTCGTATTAATTTGGATTTGTATATTGGGTTTGGGTTTCGATATAGTGTTTGATACATTGTTTCATCTTGCAACATTCCTACACTTATTTTAGACAACAAGTATATGAACCAATTAGTCAACATCTATTTGTTGAAGTATGGTACTCCATTCTTCGTAAGTTCTAGCTATATATGTCTCTCAAGATCCAATACTCAAAAATCCCAAGAAGAAAAAGAAAAGAATAAAATGACATCGCTCAACACCCTATGACAACTCTTTGTAGAATTGTGTTAAAGTGTGAGTTCTACAGTATGAGTTCTACAGTATGGTTCTCTTTGTAGAATAAAATAACATGCTCAACCCTATCGATCCTCCATACAAGTCTTCCTTCATCTATTGTCTTAAAGTGTGAGTTCTACAGTATGGTTCTGTTTGGTGAATTGTGTCTTATTATAGTCCCTGCAGCCATTCGACTGGCGAGGCATAAACTGTGTAGTCGTAGATAAAGTTGACTGTCATCCGACCCTCATCCCTCGGCAATGATGATACTACAATCAACCGGGGAGGCAAGGACATAGTCCCTGCATCCATTTGGATTAGTAAATATGAATATGGGGTTTGGATTCATGGTGTATATGTTCACTGTCTCAAGGACATAGTCCCTGCAGCCATTCGACTGGCGAGGCAGAAACTATGTAACCGTAGATAAAGTTGACTGTCCTCCGACCCTCATCCCTCGGCAATGATGATACGACAACCTATCACTATATCTTATATAGTAGTAGATGATGTCTTAGTATTACATTATGTGAGTTCATCTTGATTCTGTTACATTCTTCAGATACTAGATACGATAAGAGCATATACTACACCATATGTACAGAACATAGATGATTCACACTAATGTATGCTAGAATGAATTTTGAAAGTTGTGTTTTGAGCCATTCGTTCCCATACTTGGCAATTAATCCATTCGACTGGCGAGGCAGAAACTATGTATCCGTAGATAAAGTTGACTGTCCTCCGACCCTCATCCCTCGGCAATGATGATACGACAACCTATCACTATATCTTATATAGTAGTAGATGATGTCTTAGTATTACATTATGTGAGTTCATCTTGATTCTGTTACATTGTTCAGATACTAGATACGATAAGAACATATACTACACCATATGTACAGAACATAGATGATTCACACTAATGTATGCTAGAATGAATTTTGGGTTGTGTTCTGAGCCATTCGTTCCCATACTTGGCAATTAAGCATGTGAAATATAACAGATTATGTTTAGTTTGTCTTACGAACCAGATTTGGACATTGCTAGAATGATTGTTGTAGACTTAGACATTGTGTGAATTTTGGGTTGTGTTCTGAGCCATTCTGACAACCATATTTTGTGTGAATGTTGTAGACTTGGTTATAGGGACTGAAACCTGTGTACAGTGAGAAATGGACATTCTGTGATTGTTTGGATCCTATTCTACAGTAAGAAATGGTTAGCTTTTTAAAATGCAGGGAGAAATGGACATTCTGTATTTTATTTTTTTATTTTTTGCAGAATTAGCGACGTTTACCGACGTCCTCCGACGTAATAGTACGTCGGTAGACGTCGGTAGATAATTAATATTATCCAGTCTACCGACGTTTAGCGACGTCATTATTTGTCGCAGGACGTCGATAAACGTCGGTGTACGTCGGTAATTAACCCAAGAAATTCCCATGATTTACCGACGTCTAGCGACTTTGTATATGTCACTAAATCACCGACGACTCGACGGTAATTCATCGGTACATTTACCGACTTGTAGCGACACTAAATATTACGTCGCAAAGAGCGACGACACGATGGAGGACGTCGGCATTATACCGACGTATAAATACGTCGGCGAACGTCGGCAATTGTGACGTTTGGCGACGTTTATATGATCAGCGACTTACATTTTTGCGACCAGCCCGAAACGTCGGTAATTTCGTCGCGAATTAATTTTAGCGACAAAAATTGTTGTTTTAGCGACGTCTTTAGGCGTCGCTAAAACGACTTATTCTGGTAGTGACTGTTCGATCACTTTACACGAGCTTTATCAGGTTGCGCGGGAATGCAACATAGCAACTTGCGCCTGGGTTCAACCTCGTGCACCCTGGTACATTATGCGAACTACTAGCTATCATCCTCAACTTGCGCCTAAGTACATCCTTGTGCACCCTGATACGTTGTGCAAAATGCTAGCTGTCATTATATCTGACCAAATCTTCTCGAACTCCGTGTTGCACGAAATTCGAATGGATTCTCCGTGATATGCGTGTTGTCAGCTATCAGGTAATGATGATGCCTTTACAGCTTCTCGAGGAAGTACGCCATGTGGCGCTCGCGCAACCTATCTCCTGCACAACCTGATGCTGGCACAACCTGATGTTGCGCAACTTGATGTTGGTGCAACCTGATGATATGACTTCAGAAGCGGCGCTACTTGATTTTTAGCCTCTACAAGACCCCTTAAAAGTTTTCAAAACTTGAAAATACTTCAAAGTTTTGAAATACTTTGAATCATACTAGTTTTGTCTGGGTTGCGCAAGTCAATTTGAGCCCGATTCTTCAGCATAGATTGCGTAACTGTTTGGGTTATAAATAGCCGTACCCTTTGGGCCTTTCATTTTTTACACACAAAGTGATTTCTCAAAACCCTACATTCTTTTCTTCTTCTCGAGCTTCTTCGACCACCGACGTGATTCCTTGAAACTATGTCTCTTCTTCTTATAGACTCAGATGCTTCTTCGACAAACCCTAATAGCGTCCAAGAGATTCGATGTTAAAAAAAGAAATGGCTTCTCTGAACCTTCATCTCGTGCTTCATCATACAGAGAGCATCGACGTGCGTGTCAGTACATTTCGTCTTCATCACGACGAAAGACTGTCAACCCGGCCATGGAAGGTGAGCATTTTGATCATAGATCCATGTATCGATCGTATCAACCAAATCCTTTTTAGGGTTTCTTGGTTTGATCATTTCATCGTGCGCCTTCTCTTTTTAGAGTTCGGTTCACCTTTTGACTCGCGCCACCATTTTCAGGGTTTGGTTGTTGTCACACACGTAGTATTCAAACTGTGTTATGCGATGTGGCACACCAGAGATGTTGTGCTATATAGATGCGATGCAACACAGATGCTGCGCTATACAAAATATGGTGCAACACAGATGCTGCGCCATATAAAATATGGCGCAAGACAGATACTGCGTCATATAAAATGTGGTACAACACAGATGCTGCACCATCCAAAATATGGCCCAACACAGATGTTGCGCTATACAAAATGTGGCACAACACAGATACTGCGCCATATAAAATATGGCACAACACATATGTTGTGCAACATAGAAGTCTCGGTGCAACCTGTAATTTTTTTACAGATTTGATAATTGTACTCTGTAAACTCACTAACTTCTTCTCGATCACTTCTTGCAGGGAATCGGTTGGCAAGATTCTTTAGAACTGGTATCAGTGATCTTGGATACTACGGAGCTGAACCACCTTGACACACACATCAGAGAGCTCAGAACTTTTCATGTTTAAAAGAGCTTCCTCGAGATGGTAGGAATGGCCTTTATACATGAGAGTTGGATGGTGAAGACACAGAACTAGGAATCGTATCACAAGGGTGATCTATTTTCTACTTCTCACGAAGTGTCATCTTTTCTCCCCCAGTTGTATTGACAACAGCTTGTCTTCGGGTTGCTGTACTCTGTCGTTCTCCTCTCATCTTTCTGAGAGAGAAGACTAGAGTTGATTCCGTTGCCTTGCTCGCTATTTCAGGTCGAGTCGGCACGGAACTGGCACCAACAAGAAGATCCAAAGATGTAATAGACCTCTATTTGTTATATTTAGAATGAAAATCTGAGATGTAATAGATTTCCATTAAGATATATCTATATATTTTTTAAAGAGGGAATAAAGAATAATTTTTCTCTCCTTTATGACTTGATTTGATGTGATGATATAGAAAATAGAATCCAGAGGTAATATAGACGTGAATTCATTTTTCTATGGATGATCTTCAAGCCAACTGAGACTCAAAGACAGGGTATCATGTCTAAAAAGAGGATATCCGTGATAATATATATTTATCATAAAGATAAGGTATCTTTTAAAACAGCTGGGTGTTAAAAGACAGAATTGATGATTTAGATGGACTCCACGGGGGATTTTGAGTATTTATTAGCTATGGCTTTATTTACGAGAAAGTAAATAAACGATAATAATTGTAGGCCAAAAAAAAGATTGATGAGTGAATAAGCATGCCTTTTCGAGGAAAGGTCGCTTCGGTTCTCGAGACAGAGAATAAACGAAGACTTTTTCACAAGATAAAAGGAGATGAATGAACGAACATGCCTTTTTGAGGAAATATTGTTTCGATTCCTGAGACAGAATGTTTGGCCTTTCTATCTATAAATAGTACAGAACTTTTGAGAATGTTATCCACAACTATTATTTCATCGCAAATGTCTTCCGAAGATGCACCCAAGGAGGCTGAGGCCATCCCAAAGATCGAAGTCGCCATCGACACTCATTCCTACGAGCCTTCGCCACCCATTCAGCCAGAAGTGGGAGAAAGGTTGGCTGTTCCTAAATCAAAACATGACATTCTTGCCAAAATGGTGGAGCCTGGAAATACTGCCGAGGAAGAAGCTCTGAGGAAGGTTGCTTGTGAACTACTGGTGTCGTCGGACAATAATGTCTTCGAGCTTCTTGTGAAATATGTTTTCAATCAAGAGGGCTCTGGTCCTTGTTAATTTTATGTATTTCTTTCTATCTGAGTTATGAAATAAAAAGAATTTTTATTTATATTCTGATTCTTTGTATTGATATCTCTTTTTCTTCAAACATGATATTTTTTGAGAAATTTGCTATTAATGGGCATCATGGTGACTCGACCATCCATACTAGTCAATTGATAAGCTCATTTGGAGAAAACTTTGCTTACAATGTAGGGTCCTTCCTACTTCGCTTCAAATTTGCCTTTGCTTATGTGCGTCATAGTCATAGGACGTCTAACGGTTAGAACTAGGTTCTCCTTTCTGAAATGTTTGGACTTTGACTTTACGGTTGAAGGCTTTTGATAGACGAGCTTGGTATAACTCAATATGTTGTTAAGCTAGGAGCCGTTCTCGTCAAGCACTTCAAGCTCCTGAAGTCTCAGACGATCATTGTTTTTGGTTGTGAGTTCATTGGCAATGACAATCCTTAGGGAAGGGATCTAGATTTCTAATGGTAAGATAGCCTCGTATCCATATACCAAAGAGAAAGGTGTGCAGCCTGTAGGAGTACGTATAGTAGTACGGTAAGCCTACAGACATTCTCCAAGCTTTCACTCCAGTTCCGTTTGTTGGTAGAAACAAATTTCTGAGGAGTTTCATGATGGTCTTGTTAAATGCTTCTACCAACCTGTTAGCTACATGATTGTAAGCTATAGAAGCAATATTATTGATCCTGTTGTCATCGCAGAATTGAGTGAATTTTTGACTGATGAATTATTGTCCATTATCGTGAATGATTCGTCAAGGAACACCGAATCTGTAGATCACATGATGCTTAATAAAATTGATAACACTGCTTGTCTTGACCTCAGCTAGAGGTATAGCTTCAGCCCACTTTAAGAAATAATCAGTTATGGCCAATATAAACCGATATCCTCGAGACAAGGGAGGGTTAATAGGGCCAATGACATCCATGTCCCAAGCTTCAAAGGGTATGATGCTGCCGTTGGGTAAAGAAATTCTGATGGATGATGTATGAAGTCAACATGGATTTGACATGCTCGGCAATTTCTTGCATACTCGATTGCATCAAATACCATCGAGGGCCAATAGTAGCCCATTCGGAGAATACGATCCTATAGTTTAGGACCAGCGTTGGAGTAAGCCGTCAAACGTTCGTCGGTAGAGTGTCTTTGTAGCATGATTATAATAGAATCTAAGTGACCGTCGACGAATTGTTATAGCCTCCTTAGGATCTTCGGGTAAGATATCATGGATCACGAAGTCTATGAAAGGAGTCCTCCAATCCTCACTGATAGTACAAACTTCAACAGAATTGTTGAATTCCATGTTTGAATTGTTGACTTTAATATTTAAGTTATTCTCGACGCAAAATAACTCTCTATTAGTGATAACGATCATTTGTTGCCTTCTTACGAGAATTACTAACACTGCTGCAAGATTAGCGAGTGCATCAGCCTCTATATTAAACACTCGGTATATATGCTCGATGAAGAAGCCTTTGAATGAAGCAGCCATCCTGATCGCTGCATCATGATATGGGACCAGATCTTGATGTTGAACTTCGTACGTGCCTCTAACTTGTTGACAATCAGTTTAGAGTCTCCGTAAACTTCAAGATACTCAATATCTAATTGTTTAGCCAATTAGAGACCAATGAGCAGAGCGCTGTATTCAGCCACATTATTGGAACACGACTCATCTAAAGAATAAGCTCTTTGAATAGCTAACCCTTCTGGTGAGATGAGTACGATTCCAACTCCAGCAACAATAGCACCTTTTAGCCCGATTCTGGATGCACCATCAAAGAATAGACGCCATGTAGGAATTTCTTCTGAAATCATGTTAGACTCAAAAGTTTCGTCTGGAATCTCGTCGTAGAGTTTAGACGTTTCGAGAACTGGATGAGCCGCCAGAAAGTCAGCAAGGGCTTGACCTTTAACAGACTTTTGAGGAACATAAACCGTATCATATTGTGCTAACAATATGGCCCATGTTGCAAGCCTGGAATTGAGTATACTGGGCTTCTTCATCAGGACCAAAAGAGGGTTAACTCTAGAAATAACATAAATAGCTTGGCCAGTGATATAATGTCTCGTCTTTTGAACAACAAACATCAAAGCTAGACATTCTTTTTCCACTAGGGTGTATCGATGTTCAGCTCCAATCATTGTATGGCTAAGATAATAGATAGCCTGTTTATGACCTTCTTTATTCTTCTGAGCTAATAAAGTACCTAGTGAATGGTCCATTGCTCGAACATACATCAGTAGAGGTATTCCTGAGACTGGAGGCACTAGAACTGGAGGGCTCATCAGTACCGCTTTATGTCTTTAAATGCTTGTTGACATTCTTCAGTCCAAATAAAAGACATACCTTTCTTCATGAGTTGAGTGAACGGTCTACAGCGTCCAGAGAGATTTGAGATGAATCTCCTGATATACGCAAGCCGTCCCTGGAATCCTCGTAGCTTTTTTAGGTTGCATGGAGGACGCATCTCTTGAATGGCTTTTATTTTCTTAGGGTCAACGTGTATACCTTTAGAGGTAATAACGAATCCAAGAAATTTGCCACTAGGGACTCACAGGAATGACTTGGTGGGATTCATCTTGAGTTGATGCTGGCGCATTAGATCGAATATAGTTCTCAAGTTTTGAATGTGGTCTTCCTTTAAACGACTTTTGACAGCAATATCGTCTACATAGCATTCAACCATCTTTCACAAATGATCACGAAAGATAGTACTCATGGCCCGCTGATAAGTTGCACCAGCATTTTTGAGACTAAACGGCATGACTATATAGCAATAGACTCCAAGAGGAGTGCGAAAAGATGTATGTTTCTTATCTTCCGGATGCATCTTGATTTGATTATATCCTAAAAATCCATACATAACAGATATACGTTCAAATCCGCAAGTATTGTCGATCATGACATCAGTGATTGGAAGAGGAAATTCGTCTTTGGGACAAGCTTCATTAAGGTCTCTGAAGTCGATGCAGACTCGGACCTTTCCTATTTTCTTCAAAATTGGGACAACATTAGCCACCCATTCCGAATGTTGTTCTTCTCTGATGAAGCCACAGGCAATGAGCTTCTTGATTTCAGCTTCTATGGCATCCATCATGTCAGGTCAAAATCGACGCTGTTGTTGCTTAACTGGCCTTGCATTTGGCAGAATATTGAGTTTATGGGTAGCAATCTGAGGATCCAATCCTGGCATGTCTTCATAGCTTCAAGAGAGTACATCAATGTATTCCTTTATAAGTTGGATCAGTTATTCTTTATCTACTTCAGAGAGGCTTTTGCTAACGAATATTAGTTTTAGGGAAGTTCATGTCCAATATTGACTTGAACCAACTAATCTGCGGTAGGTGGCTCACGTTGCTGGAAGCAAAGCTCCTATTGAGTATCCATCCTTTATGCCCAATGATATGATTCAGAGGCTTCGGCAAAGTCTTCATCGTCTTCCAAGAACTCGGCAGTTACCATATTGAAAGATAGAGTCACTCGATGGACTTGCCCAACACTGGTGTCTAAATCCCATAAGACTGAATCAGAAGGGTTAGATCATTCTTCTTCATCGGATTCGGAGGCTTCTGGAGTCAGAATTGGTGAAGTATAACCCAGTCCCCGCTTCATTTTGCTGTAGTATTATTGTGATTTTCCTTTTGGAGCAGGAGTATGAATAGGAGTTCGCCTTCCTTTACCGCCATTGAGACCAGCTTTAAGATTATAGTCCATCTTTTGAATGATATCTCTTGATTGTTGACTATAACGACGTAGTGAAGTCTTCCGTTATCGTAATTTTATTCTTCACTATCGAACATGATCTTCTGTTCTGTTCCTTTACTAAAAAGTATAGGAAGTTTATCTTTCTTTCTGGAGGGAACTAAGAAGGAGCCCTGCATTGGTTCGAGCAATACTTCATTTTGGGAAGCTTGAACTGCTCCTATGGTAAGTGGTTCAAAGTTATCTAACATTTCTAAATAACATCGAGTATAATAAAAAACATCAGTATACTGTAAAGTAGATGCTATTTTATTGATTTGTACATTATCATTTACAACAAGATTCTTAGCCTTAATAGAAGGCTTAGTAATGTTGATAACCAGAGGAGGAGAAGGAGGATTCTTAGCCTTAATAGAAGGCTTAGTAAGGTTGATAACCAGAGAAGGAGAAGGTTTGTTACGACGAAGGTCGATAACCAGAGGCTCAGAAAGGGTGATCTCCTTTTGTTCCCTTTCTACCGCAGGAGGCTATTTGTTATAAGAGAAAAGATGTACAGTCAACGTCTGAGAAGAAGAGGGACGAGTAGTACGTCCTTTGATGGGGATCATGAAAACATCTTTTAAAGTATCTTCCTGATCTTTCTCACTATCCATCGCCAATATAACCTTTATGAACTCTTCCTTGTACATCCGAGAGTCAGTACAATACACTTCAATACCCCTGAAAGGATTAAAGTCGGCTACTTACTTCTGAACCTCTCCAATGACATCTACATATTTGAAGCATTGATGTAGAGTGTGTTAGCTCAATGATTATATTATTTTTTTGAATATGGATAATCAATTAAGTTTACCATAATGACATCACTAATATTCATGTAATCACTATCATGTTGCTACTTAAACTTAACATTGTCCTAAATGTTCTATATCATATTGCTATGCTTGTATCATATTGTTTTGTTCGTCTAACATGTTCGTAGACATGCAATAAGCATGATCAAGCTTTGTCAAACCAGGTCATATGTAATAGGCCAAAGACGGTGTTACATAAGAAGATTTCTCTAAACCGCCCAACGATCTATCCGGGGCTCGTATCGGGGGTTCCGCTGCCCAGTCAGTGGACAAGGGTCGATGGGGCAGTGCCTCCCGTGGGGGTTCGGGGGCGAAGCCCCCCGAAAGGTATTCAGAATTCCATATCTGTTTATCTTTGGACATATGACGTCAAAGAGAAAGGCGACTTCAAGTCTGCTCAAATATTTTTAAAAAGGCGTCATCAAAGGGCTCTTAGTTTTCCTACTTCATCAATGTATTTTTCATATTTATTGAGTCTAGGAATATGATGTATACTATGTCGTACTGACAAATAGGCTACCCAAGAAACGTTTTCAAAATATCCTTTTATTTTGAAAATAAGCCAACTTGCAAAAGCCCAAACTACTTCCTAACTGCTTGACTTTTCAAAAATCCCAAAAACCAATTTCCAAAATCCTAACAGAACCCTAGCAGAACTTGGGCCGAGTTCAGCCAGAGGTCGGTTAATGTTCGTTGGATTTTGAACTTGGTCTTCCCGCAGTTACGGATGCACACGAGATTTTCTCATAGAGTTCTGCCCGAACTTTGCCCAAATTCGGTCAGAATTCTGCCTTTGGAAAACTATAAATAGAGAATGATTTTGATCATTTCAATACAGCAATTCACTTTCATATCTCTTCTCTATAAGCCTACTACTTCTTCTAAACTGTTCTGAGCTATTCATTTTCAAATCCCAAGCCAGTTACAATCCTTTAGTCGATTTGCTAGTACGGTACGGTCTAGAAGTTTTAGAGTGATTGTAATCAGAGGCTTGATTGAAGAAAGACACTTCACAATTGAAGTTGGTCGAGTACTTTGGATCAAAGCTCGCATTGTAGAAGTTGCAAGAACTTCAGATAAAAACTTGTGGTGATTTTCCATAGTGGATTCAACTTCAATCTAGAGTTCTTCCGACTGGACTAGTCCTCATAAGAGGAAAACCAGTAGACATCCTTGTGTTTGCGTTTGCTCTCTGCTCTCTATTTTTTATTTACATATCTGTGATATATATATTCTGTGATCTTGCTGCTAACATTTTTAATTAGCTAAATTCTGCTGCCTACTCTATTCATCCCCCCTAGAGTATTGTGCTTTACAACTCATTCGTACAATCGGTCCTACAATTGGTATCAGAGAGGGTGCTTGTTATATAGATATTGCTGCTCATACCAATTGCTCCTACAATTGGTATCAGAGTGGGTTATACAGGTAAAGCGAGGTAACACTGCTATTATATTCTTATTTATTATAGCTGTTACATAGATCACAGTATCACATATGGTAAGTATGTACTTCACAACTGAAGAGCAATCCTCAAATAAACTCCCACTATTTGATGGAACAAACTATAGTTATTGGAAGACACGAATGAGCTTCTACCTGAAGCCTCTAGATTTTGACATATGGTCAATTATTGTCAATGACTATAAAAATCCTACTATCACTTCTATTCTTACATCCTCTATAATAAAAAAGCCTTATTATAGTTACATAGAGGAAGAGAAAAAGTTAGCTAGCCTTGATGCAAAAGCTATGCATATTTTTTATTGTGCTGTAGACACAAATGTATTTAATCTTATTAATACTTGCACAATATCTCATAAAATTTGGAATGTTCTTGAAGCTACTTATTAGTGCAGGTATGAAAGCAAAGCTAGCAACTCCAGAGAGAAGGATAGTCTTTATAATGATGCAAATATGTGCATGATAGAATTAGGATTTAAGGCACAACACAATCCCTTATACGGAGAAGAGCTTGTATGTGACAACTGCAAGAAGATAGACCAAATCCAAGAAGATTACACTACTGCTAGAAAGGAGAGTCACTACGAACGATCAAATGAAGGAAGATCATCGTCTTACAAGTACGCTAGCACAACCATATGGTGTGAAAGCAAAGCAAGCGATTCCAAAGAAGAAGAGAGACCTCGTCAAGCTACAAATATATGCTAAATGACATTATCCAACGAGGTACAAAACAAATCTGTTCTAGAAGAGAATGAATTCTCTTATGATGAGTTATCTGATGCTTTCAGTGATCTATTAGAAGAACACAAGAAATTATTAGATAAGTATAAGCAAGCTAGAAAGGATATTCTATCCTATAAGCGAGAGAATGAAAAGCTTACTTGCTTATTGAATGATGCTAGAAATAGTTATCATTCTGATAATTCTACTGAGATTTCCACACTGAAGTTTAGATTGCATGAGGCACTTGATTGCATTAAGAAAAACATGTAGGATCGTTGAGCACTTCTAGAGGGGGGGTGAATAGAGTGCGTGTGTGCAGCGGAAATAAAATCACCAATTAAAAAATTAAACTATGGCAATGATGTAAGAGCAGTAAATAAAGATAGGAGAATCAAACTCAGTAACACAGCGATGTATACTGGTATCCCTCTGAGAGGACTAATCCAGTCTCGAGTACTCTTGCTCGATGTTAATCCACTAAAGGCACAAGCTTTAACTGAGTGCTTGCAACTCTTACACCACCGTGCTTGTTGACGAGTGCACGACCAACTCCAACACACACCGTGCTTGGTGACGAGCGCACGACCAGCTCCACAACAGGAATTGTTGTTGAAACTTGACGACCTCTTTACAACTCTGAATAACCAAAAGACTTCTAAATCAATCTGATAGTACTGGCTTTTGGCTAAGAGAAGTATAGGTGAGATTTGAAATTCTTAGATCACTTAGAAAACACTTGAGATGAAATAGAGATGAGATGAAGAATGAATTGATGTTTTGAAATGAAAAGTTCTTCTCTATTTATAGGTGTTTTCACCAACCGAACTCGGGCAGAACTCGGGCAGAGTTCGGATGCAAATATCTCGCAAATTAGCCGTTGCTCGCAGATTTGGAGGCAACTGAAGTTTGAATACAAACTGACCGAACTCGGTCAGAGTTCGGGCCGAACTCGGGCCGAACTCGGCTGTGAGTTCTGTCAGGAGATATTGTAAATTCTTTTTACAAAAACAATTTTGAAACATGTTTTTGGTAATTTGTAAAATCATTTGAAAAGGAATATTTTCGAAATATATTTTTGAAATATTTGTAATCGAAAATATGAAGGGTAAAAATAAGTTTAGAGAAAGGAGAATAATTTTAACCCTAAGCCAGTAATACCATACTTGATTTTACAAAGAAATTCCTAGACTCAATAAAGTGTAAAAATACAGAATAAAGGTAGAAAATGAGTCTTCAGAATTTTTGATGACTTTGACGCTTGGATTTATGCAGTACATCGTCCGTTGAATAAGATTTCATGTATCCCGAAATAGTTAGCAGCATTGTCTATATTTTGTATATGGACTAAAGTGTAAGTCGATTATCGAAATCGGGTGTGACCATGGAATGGGCCAACAATCTCCCCCATTTTGATAATTGACAAAACTTGAGTCTATACCAAAATATATTTATAAAAAATAAAATAACATAACAAAATACCTGAAAAAAAAACTGATTTTTGATATCTGATTTTTGATTTGGTATACTCATTTTTCTCCCCCTTTGTCAAGTAGTAAAATGAATCGGCTCCCCCGTAAGTCATGAAGCCAACAATAGAGATGACAAAGTGAAAGAGGACAATAGTAATCACAGTAATCACAGCATAGACAAGTGAAATCACAATAAGATGAAATGTCATAAATATTCCACTAGAAAATCAACTTGTACAACTGATAAATGTCTAACTGAAACAGTTTAGACAAGAAAAATAAAAGTACTACATAAACTGCATCAAAACTAAACAAAATCCACTATCCTATGGCTGAAACCATATCACAACTCTGCGTCATCTGCACCGGGAGGATCATGAGGAAAATAGGCAGTGGTCGGGTCGAAGTACTGAAAAGTAGTCTCATCAGTAAAACGAGGACCAGGGAAAGCAGGGTGTGGAAGGATAGTAAGTGGATGGGCTGGATCATGCACCAGGCTGTAATGGAGGTCGGCAATACTGTTTCTCAGCACCTGGGCCTGAGAAATGTGCCGGAACTCTGAGTCCTGATAACGTTGCGTGGAAACCGCAACGAACTCATCAAATCGCTGGTAGAATGCATGATCGAGTCCTGGAGCAGGGGCCGGAGCAGGAGGAGCATCTGCTGGAGGGGCCTCAGCATCAGCAACTGGGTCAGCAGGAGCAGCACCGGGAGGTTGAGGAAACCGTCGAGAGCGGGTCAACTCAACAGGTGGAGAAGAAATAGAACACGTTTCAAGATCAATCTCGAAACGGCGAAAAATACTCGCAAGGTGCATAGGAAAAACAAGGTTCCTACCTGCATTCTTGCAGTTGAGCATCCAAGACATCATGGTTTTTGGAATTGAGAAGGGAATTCCAAAATGAATGTGATACAAAGCAGAGAGTTCCAAAAATGTGACCTCATCAGTAGAGCCTTTCTTCGGAAGAAGGGCTGAGAAAATCATGCGATGAAGTTCGTAGAAATTTTGGTTAAGATGTCTAGAAAATATTCTCCGAGGAGGAGGAGTGGGGTGACAAATCAATTCCCTAAAAGAAGCTAAAGTAACATCGGCAGGGAACTGAATATGGTGGATGTCAACAAGAGCATCACCAAGATCAGGAACGTGAAAATATTCACTGATATCGGTGGCGCTAAATTCTAGTTCCTGTCCAGCAACGCAGGAATAGAAATTTCCGTTTTGTTGTACTTGCAAGTTGCAGTAGAACATCCGGACAGCATTGTCGTAAATATTATCTTGGACTTCGAAAAAGTCGCGAAATCCAAGTTGTTCAAAAATAGGAGCATATTCAAAGAAGATTGTAAAGTTGACAAAAGCTCCATTACAAATACGACGTAGAGAAAAGGAATCAAACCAGAGATTGGAGAAGTCTCTGTCTGGAAACAGAGTGCCATCGAATTCCTCGGGATCTCTAGGTTTGGCTGGACTGAACAGACTGGCTGGGGTATAGTCGAAAGAGGAGGAAGCACCCTGGGAAGAATTTCCTCGCTGACGCTTCGGAGCCATGTGGAGATGGAGAAGATCGTCGAAGCCTTGCACGGAGGGAGGAGGAAAGTCTTCTATAAGGAGGTAGAGCTATTTCTCGTTTTGGTGTGGAGAAATAGTGGAAGAAATGGTGGATTTTATAGGTGCTAGGGCCGGCTGTTCGGTTCTGGAACCATCACAGCGCCGACCGAACTCGGTCCGAATTCGGTCCGAACTCGGTAAGAGTTCGGGCCGAGTTCGGCCACTTGTATTCCCGAGACAGTTAAAGCAGTCAGGTGAATAATGTTTGTAATTATGATGTTTGACTATTTTATTAACTAATTTACTGTTATTTTTAGGTTAACTGTAGGGATTGTCCCAGCTAACGGTGGTTCACCGGGGAACTCTTAAGTACCGCTTCGCTTCGACCGTAGTCGTGGTGACAGACATATCCTTTGTAAGTTTGTCCCCAAAAATAATTTTCATTAGATAATAAATTATCAAGTCATAAATACAGAATTTAATTACCATATGTTTTAAGAATCCGAGAATTCAAGAATGCCGAGCTCACGTCTCAAGATGTTAAAACGGTCTTCAGCCAAAGGTTTAGTGAAAATATCTGCTAGTTGATGTTCAGTATTAATAAATGTTAAGCAAATATCCCCGTGTTGTTGATGATCACGTAGAAAATGATGTCTAACTTCTATGTGCTTTGTGCGTGAATGACAGATAGGGTTCTTAGTTAAATTAATTGCACTAGTGTTGTCACAGTATATAGGAACATTTGTATAGTGCAGATTATAGTCCTCTAAGGTTTGCTTCATCCACAAAATTTGAGCACAACAACGTCCTGCGGCGATATACTCAGCCTCAGTTGTTGATAATGCTACTGAATTTTGTTTCTTGCTAAACCAAGAGACTAGGGCTTTTCCCAAGAAATGACATGTACCACTGGTACTTTTACGGTCCACTTTGCATCCAGCAAAATCCGCATCCGAGTAACCTATAAGGTCAAAGGATTTGGTTTTGGGATACCATAAGCCAACTGTAGAAGTATCGGAAGATACGCTTAACGGCACTAAAATGTGATTCCTTAGGGTTTGCCTGATATCGTGCACATATGCAAACACTAAACATAATATCAGGGCGACTAGCAGTTAAATATAATAGACTACCAATCATACCTCGATACTTACGCTGATCAACAGGTTTGCCACTTTCATCAGTATCAAGCTTTGTAGCTGTAGCCATAGGCGTCCCAATTGGCTTCACATTCTCGAAGTTGTACTTCTTCAGTATGTCCTTCGTGTACTTGGCTTGGTTGATGAACGTTCCGTTTGAGTGTTGTTTGATTTGCAATCTAAGGAAGAAGTTCAGCTCTCCCATCATGCTCATTTCAAATTCACTCTGCATACACTTGGCAAATTCTTGACAAAGTTGTTCATTAGTAGAACCAAAGATGATGTCATCTACATAAATTTGCACTAGAAGTATATCATTATTCAAAGATTTAATAAAAAGAGTAGTATCAATCTTGCCTTTTGAAAAACCATTATCAAGTAAGAAGGCGCTTAGGCGTTCATACCAAGCACGAGGTGCTTGTTTGAGTCCATAGAGTGCTTTCTTAAGCTTGAAGACGTGATCAGGTTTTTGAAAATCTTCAAAATCAGGGGGTTGTTTCACAAAAACTTCTTCTTTTAAAAATCCATTTAAAAATGCGCTTTTCACGTCCATTTGAAAAAGTTTGAAATCATTAAAACAAGCAAAAGCGCAAAACATGCGAATGGCTTCTAGTCTAGCAACAGGAGCATAGGTCTCATCATAATCAATTCCTTCTTCTTGATTATAACCTTGTGCAACTAGACGTGCTTTGTTGCGTAGAACTTGACCATCTTCACTAAGTTTATTTCGGAACACCCATTTGGTACCAATTATCGATTGACCAATAGGTTTAGGAACGAGTTCCCAAACTTGGTTTCTCTCAAATTGATTAAGTTCCTCTTGCATGGCAGAAATCCAAAATTCATCAGAAAAAGCCTCATCAACATTCTTAGGTTCTATTTGAGAAATAAATGCTACATTAGCTGCTACCTCAGAATCTCTAAGAGATGAACGAGTACTTACACCTTTGGATACATCACCTATTATGAGAGTTTCTGGATGATCTGGTTTGAATCTTAATGATTCGAATCTTTGGGCCATACCTTTCATAAGGCTCTTCTCAGTTCCTGCATCTTCAGGACTTTTATCGGTTCTTGCCTCTTGGGTAGGATCTTTCTCAGAACTCTTCTTTGTCTTTGTAGGTGCATCTTCATCATCACTGTCGCTAGATCTATGACTATTCAACTCATCAAAGGTAACATTAACACTTTCTTCAACAATCAAAGATCTTTTATTGAAAATTCTATATCCTTTACTCTTAGCAGCATATCCGAGAAATATCCCGTCATCTGCTTTCAAGTCGAACTTACCCAAGTTATCCTTGGTGTTCAGGATGAAACAGCGACAACCAAAACTTTAAAATAAGATATGTTTGGAATTCTTCCAAACCAAAGCTCATATGGTGTTTTCTTCGATATAGGTCGAATTAACACCCTATTTAAAATATGACAGGCTGTACTAACAGCTTCTGCCCAAAAATATTTAGGAAGATTATGCTGATTAAGCATGACTCTAGCCATTTCGCTTAGAGTACGATTCTTCCGCTCCACAACACCATTCTGTTGGAGAGTTCTAGGACAAGAAAATTCGTGGTAGTATCCACTATCATCACAGAACTTTTTGAAATCAGTATTTTCGAATTCGCCACCATGATCACTTCGGATACGAGTAATCATGAAGCCTTTTTCGTTTTGAACCTTTTTACAAAATATCTGAAATTCAAAAATTGCATCACTTTTGTTTGATAAAAAGTAAACCCATGTAAAACGAGAGAAATCATCAACAATGACAAAAGCATAGAGTTTACCGCCAAGACTAGCGACTCTACTAGGACCAAATAAATCCATATGAATCAACTGCAAAGGTCTCGAAGTACTTACAGCGTTGATGGATTTAAAAGATGACCTATGTGCTTTGTTCTTTTCACAGTCAGCACATACCATGTCTCTCTTGAATGGAATTTTTGGGAGTCCTTTTACCAACTTTTTTGTGTTCAGGCGTGAGATAGTATCCATGTTTGCATGTCCTAGTCTCATGTGCCATAGCCAGCTTTCATTTTGATTGGCTACTCGACACCTTCCTGCATTATTAGTATTCTCCAAAAAGAAAACATATATATTGTCTTCTCTAATCCCTTTATATATGGGATCACCCGATGACATATCATATATAGTACATTTATCTTTCACAAAATTGATACCATAACCATTATCTGCCAAGTGACTTATGCTCAATAGGTTATGTTTCAATTCGGTTACTAGACAAACATCTTTTATTATAGGGTAAGGAGACATACCTACAGTGCCATTACCTATAATGTCACCTCTCAAGTTATTTCCGAAGGAGACGTATCCTTCTTTCTTCATCGATAGCGTAGCGAATAAAGATGCATCACCAGTCATGTGTCGCGAGCATCCGCTATCGAGGATCCATTTGCTTCTAGCATGAGAGGGTTAAGGGTCCACCTACAAAACAAGTAGATGAATCCTTTGGTACCCATTTTCTGAAGGGTCCATGCTGATTAGCTTTAGGTCTCCAGACTAAAGTATGGTTATCAACAAGTTTTCTTGCAAGACAATATTGTGATATATGACCATGTGTACCACAATACGTGCAAGTCAGTTTAGAACCAGATGAGGTTGAAACTGAGTTCACATGCTTGTTTGGTTTCTTGGAGAACCTATAAGTGAAAGCATGATGATATTCGTGTTTCTTATGTGCTTTCTTGTTCTTAGTCCTCTTAGGTGTATGCTTAGCATTAGGACTAAAATTAGGCTCTGTCACAGGCATTGCCTGTTTGCCTAACTTGATTTCTAACTTTTTAGAAATCGCAACAGACTCTTCATATTTAGCAGTCATAACTGAGAGTCTGTGTTCTGTTACTAAGTGCATTCTCTTCTCTGTGTCATACAGTTTTTGCATCTTACCATAATCTCTTTCTTTCTTTTGAATAGTGAGGATAGCCTCATGATAGTCTACCTTGAGTTTGGCTATCTCTTCCGTGTTACCGGTAGTAGATGTCTCTTTAATATCTTGAAGAAGATTAGACAATCTAGCTATCTCGGCTGTGTGTGCCTTTATCTCTTTTCGAGATTGCTTATACTTGTCGAGCACAATTTTGTGATCTTCAAGTAAATCGCTAAAGGCAGTCTCTAGTTCATCAAAAGTAAACTCATCAAACAGAGGATTAGATGATACCTTTTCGAATGCCATAAGACAAACATTTGTATTGTTGCAGGGTCTGTCTTCTTCTTCTGAGTCACTGGCATCACTCTCGTGCCAGATGCTTGTGTTGGCATACTTTCGGCCAGATGTGGATCTTCTGTTTGATCTTGACCGATCATATGGACTGCTCTTCTTGGTAGCTGGACAGTCCTTCTTCATGTGCCCTGATTTCTTGCATCCGAAGCATATTGTCTCGTCTTCATTGCTTTCTTGGATGTCTTTCTTCTTTCTGCTTGTGAACTTTAGATATTTCTTGAAGTTCTTCACAAGTAAGGCACGTTCATCACCACTTGATGATTCTTCATCTGAATCATTGCATGTTGATTTTCTTGCTTGAGCTTTGAAGGCGATAGTCTTTTCCTTTGGTGTGGCCTCTTCAAAGTCTTGCAAGTCGAGCTCATGAGTCATCAACTTGCCCATCAGTGTTTCTAGAGTCATCGTGGTGAGATCGTTTCCTTCAATGATTGCTGTGGCTTTTGGATTCCAGTTCTTTGTTAGAGCCCGCAGCACTTTCCTGATCTTCTCATGGTTGCTGTAATCTTTACCAAGAGATTGAAGGGGATTAGTTATATCAAGGAACGGGTAAACATCTGTGTAATTGACTCACCAGGTTTCATTTTAAAAGATTCATATTCCTGAGTCAGTCTACTGATTTTGGATTCCTTGACTTGGGAAGTCCCTTCATGGGTTACCTCAAGGAGTTTCCAAATTTCATGAGACGTCTTACAGGTAGAAACTCTATTGAACTCTGTTTTGTCAATTGCACAGAATAGTGCATTGATGGCTCGAGCATCAAGACTAGCCTTTGCTTTTTCAGCATCGGTGTATTTGTCATGCGGCTTTTCCATAAGAATACCTTCAACCACTGTAGGTGGTGGTTTCTTATATCCATCAATGACTATTGACCATAAATCAAAATCTAGAGACTTTAGAAAGAAAGTCATACGTGTTTTCCAGTATGTATAGTTTGTTCCATCAAATAGGGGAGGTCTATTTGTGGATTGCCCTTCACCGTTGAATATAGATTTCACGGCTGCCATATATATACTCTCTAGGATATGTTATATAAGAATATAACCTAGCTCTGATACCAATTGTAGGATCGTTGAGCACTTCTAGAGGGGGGGGGGTGAATAGAGTGCGTGTGTGCAGCGGAAATAAAATCACCAATTAAAAAATTAAACTATGGCAATGATGTAAGAGCAGTAAATAAAGATAGGAGAATCAAACTCAGTAACACAGCGATGTATACTGGTATCCCTCTGAGAGGACTAATCCAGTCTCGAGTACTCTTGCTCGATGTTAATCCACTAAAGGCACAAGCTTTAACTGAGTGCTTGCAACTCTTACACCACCGTGCTTGTTGACGAGTGCACGACCAACTCCAACACACACCGTGCTTGGTGACGAGCGCACGACCAGCTCCACAACAGGAATTGTTGTTGAAACTTGACGACCTCTTTACAACTCTGAATAACCAAAAGACTTCTAAATCAATCTGATAGTACTGGCTTTTGGCTAAGAGAAGTATAGGTGAGATTTGAAATTCTTAGATCACTTAGAAAACACTTGAGATGAAATAGAGAAGAGATGAAGAATGAATTGATGTTTTGAAATGAAAAGTTCTTCTCTATTTATAGGTGTTTTCACCAACCGAACTCGGGCAGAACTCGGGCAGAGTTCGGATGCAAATATCTCGCAAATTAGCCGTTGCTCGCAGATTTGGAGGCAACTGAAGTTTGAATACAAACTGACCGAACTCGGTCAGAGTTCGGGCCGAACTCGGGCCGAACTCGGCTGTGAGTTCTGTCAGGAGATATTGTAAATTCTTTTTACAAAAACAATTTTGAAACATGTTTTTGGTAATTTGTAAAATCATTTGAAAAGGAATATTTTCGAAATATATTTTTGAAATATTTGTAATCGAAAATATGAAGGGTAAAAATAAGTTTAGAGAAAGGAGAATAATTTTAACCCTAAGCCAGTAATACCATACTTGATTTTACAAAGAAATTCCTAGACTCAATAAAGTGTAAAAATACAGAATAAAGGTAGAAAATGAGTCTTCAGAATTTTTGATGACTTTGACGCTTGGATTTATGCAGTACATCGTCCGTTGAATAAGATTTCATGTATCCTGAAATAGTTAGCAGCATTGTCTATATTTTGTATATGGACTAAAGTGTAAGTCGATTATCGAAATCGGGTGTGACCATGGAATGGGCCAACAAAGCACTCAAGAAAATGCTAACCTTAAGGAGGAATTAGAATCAGAAAAGAAAAAAGTATTCTATTGCTTCATGTAGAATTGATGCTCTTTCTGCTAAATATGATGTAATCTGTGCTAACTCTAAAAAGTTAGAGATTAGACTGGAAAAGCAGGTAATACAACCTACGACTCAGTCTAACACAAGATACTTAGCACATCACAAAGTCACACATGTCAGATCTTTGACAAAGGAAGCAAGCAAAGCTAAAGTTTCACACCACCATACTTTTTATTACAAGTATCCACGCACATCATGTCATCCTACTGCACGTTCTCATACTGCTGTACATAGCACTATTAATACTTTCTGTCATTATTGTGGTTTGAACGGACACATTTCTAATCGTTTTCAGATTAGAAAACTAGTTAATATAAACTTGTTTGAATGGGTTCCCAAAGCTAACAAATGTGGATCCAAGTATTGGATACCAAAGTCTTCACCTAATATTGTAGGTAAAGCTTCTCATATCAAATAGAACCATGGAAGATGTTGGTGATTGCAAAGCTACAAAGGTCATCTTCCATGTAATTGCACCAACAGAAGTGTGGTCACTAGAACCACTTCGGTAACATGCTTCCTAAATAGTTTTTAATATCTAGCACGTTCTTACTGATGTCTTGCTATTAGCTTTCATTGATATCTTTTAAATTGTTTATTGTTTGAATCAATGTGTGACATAATCATAGCTTGACTAGTTGTTTAGCTTAAATGATTAGTTCATACAATATAGTATGTTATTTTCTACTAGTGTGACACATTTGTCTATGTACGCTCTTTACTTTTAATCTTTATTCTTGAAGCATGTATAGGAGCTTTTTTTTGGTGAATATGTTTTTAACTCTTTGTCTTTTTTTTAATGGTCACTTCTTATCGATTTGTTTTTAACATGTCATATTTACTTTGATCGGTATTTTATAAGCATGTATGTTTAGCACAAGTCTTCTATTTTACTTGAAAAGTATATACATATACTTTTATGTTAACCTTGTGCTTGCATAATATATTCACTATTGATTCTCAAATTTTATTGTGATTAACTTCTTATGAATCAATTACATCTTTGTCTGACAAAGCATATTTATGCCTATTTTTAATCATGTGATATTTTCTTATGCTTATTAAGGATACAAAATTCATTTTCATTTATATATTGCTCATATATTTCTTATATTTTGTATAAATATCTTTATGGGGATATATGAGTTAAGTTCAAGTTATATATTTTTTTTCAAACTTGTGCTTATCTCATACTTTAGCTATTGATTACTTTGAACAAATTTATGTTTTTCTCCTTATTAGCTTCTTCCTCAAAGCCAATTTTAATGATGTTTTTCTTGGCTTTTTGGTTGACATTTTGGATATATGACTCTTTTTTAAAATAATTTTTCAATATCTTGATCTTGATAAACCATTCTTTGGGTATTTACTTTTTTTATATTTAGAGATTCTGGATTTCGATGTTGTTCGAGGATACTGCATATATTCCTTTGAATCTAAGTTCTTAAGAGTAAAGATCATTTGAGGAACAAGTCGAATGGGTCTTCTATCATACATGTATAAATAGCCTGAAGCGATACGGTAGTCTTCGGACTACAGCTAGCTGGAAAACGGCCCCTACAGCTAACCCGAAGTGATCAATACTTTATAGACTTAAGATTTATTAAGGTGTACTTGCAACTATCGTCTAGTTCTGGATCCAAGGTACTGAACCCAGTCCCATAGGTTCCAAAATACATCAACGTATCTAGGTCCTACATTTTGATTTACAAATATTTTATATTTTTATTGTTACCCAATAATTTTGTAGCCCATATGGATAAATGTAATTCGTACATCTTATACCATATGCTATATTGTTCTAAGATTTTTTAAGTCCATAGAATATAATTTATTTCATATTGCACTAGTTCTTCTTAAATTCTCGGTTATTAAAGAAGAGATTTGTTTTGGGTACAAGCCTATAAAGGGTCTGTCTGTCACCATGGCTACGGCTAAAGCGAAGCGGTACTTAAGTGTTCCCCGGTGAACCTCCGTTAGATGCGACAATACCCCTATAGCTAACCCAAGATTGATCAACACTTTATAAACTAAAGATTTATTGAGATCTAGTTGTAATTGTTATCTGATAGATTTTGGATTTTAGATTTGGTGGATAATATTATTTAATGATTTAATTTTACAAAAGGTAACATATATTGATCATCATAGGTTAATGTTTGTCATCTTTTGATATATTTATTTTTCTGTCACTCTATTCTATATTTAAACTTGATATGATATTGTGACTACTCATTGAATATTATAGTCTTGTGATTTTGTCTATAACTTGTGTAATATTCAATGATTTTAAGCTTTATATTATTATCTGCTTATTCAAGTTACTTACTGTCTACAACAGTAATTCTTTGCGAGAGAGAAGGCATGCAAATTGAATGTCTCTCTCTCAAAGTATTTCTTTTCTTTAAACCTTACGGTTGTCAGGTGGACATCGTGCTAAGGCTTTAAAAGGGAAGAAATGAACTTTGATAAGAATACCTAATATTTTTGAATTAGTTTTCTACTTCTGAAAATATGTCTCTAAAATTCTTAAATTTTATCTATACTATTATTTTTGGATATAACCATGTAAAGGTGGAGTAGTTAATTGTTTCAAGTCAATTAGCCCATTGACATGCCATATATCTAGAATACACTTTTCTTTGGACATTTATCTAGTTATGTTTATTTGTTTAAATGGATTTATTTACGATTTATGGATTCTTTTATTGAAATTGTTTCCGTGATTCGAATCGCCAGCTTTCAGTCTGAGGACTAAATGGACACATTCGAACATTTACTAAGACAGTTTTTTGTAATAAATTCCACATTTTTGAAAGGCCTTTTTGGTTTTTTTTTGATTTATTGAATATGTCCGGTACTCAAATATTATTATTAAAGACAGTTTTCAAAATCTTTTAATGTCTTAAAATATTTCTTATATATATATATATATATATATATATATATATATATATATATATATATATATTGGAGATATATTTTGTTTGTTCATCTTTAAGCATTTATTCATTGGATATTTCTTTTATTTGCCTAAAGATGATATTTGTTTTTGGAACTTTATATGCATTTGATCAAAGGAAAGAAAGATCCATATCTTGGATATTCCTTAGATTTTGTTATTATTTATTTTATCTATTTTTGCATATATATTACTTCGAAACTAGACACACATATTTTAAGGGGGAGCAAACTAATTGTTTTAATTTTTATGCCCTTAATATGTGGTATACCTAGTTCGTTATGGACATATATTCTTTTACTTAAAATATCTTGTTGAGTTTTTCATGATATTTGGATTTGTATTAGATGAGAGAATATATGATTGTTATTTATTTTTAATTCTCTCATTCGAGTTTCTAAAAGTTATTTTGCCAAATATATATTTAATTATCCTTATTTGATTGAGTTTTAAATTAATTTTGGCATTTCTAATTTAGATTTTATCTTAAAGTTCATGATTATCTATATTTAGACTGATCATAATTTACGGAGGAGCATTCAAGTCGACTGAATCCTTCTCAAGTATTTTGTCTTCATTGCCTTCATGTTTATCTAATGGATATACATATATCATGCTAAGGTAATTGGATTCAAATGCATGAACTTTGGTATAGATTTTGAATAGAATCTAGTATATTTATTTTGATTTCTTTTTCGATGATTATACTCTTTATGGAATTGATTCACTAATTTGTATGGGCAAATTATGAATCATATTTTTTTGTGATCATTGTTAAAAGTCTCATTATTTTTTATTTTTTTATTTGGTATATACTAGATCTACAATTTTTTTCATGGATTATTTATGACCAATAATAGGATTCAATGTTATTGATATCTACTTATTAAAGTCAATTTTAAAACTATAGTTATATTTATTCATCATATTGAGTTTTGAATGTTATTTTTGGATATCTAGTTGGTAAACTATGTATTGCTTGATTAAAGTATTCTTTGTTAAAGTTCAACCAACTATGTTGTATTTTGATAAGTTTTTATACTTTAGTTATGCAATTTTCTAAACTTGTCGTTACACTGTTCTCCTAATCCTTGATCATGATTGTTTTTGCCTTCCTCCTTTACGTATGCTTGAGTTCATTTTAGCTCTAATTTCGGGGGAGCTTATTTTTGATCATGTCAAAGGAGGAGAAATAAGTTTAAGTTTGCACACAATATTCTAGTATTATATGTTTATTAGTGAAACATGCATCTATTATATATATATTAAACTTAACCGATTTGCCATAATTGAAAAGGGGGAGATTGTTAACCTAATGATTATATCATGTTTTGAATATGGCTAATCAATTAAGTTTACCATAATGACATCACTAATATTCATGTAATCACTATCATGTTGCTACTTAAACGAAAGGTATTCAGATTTCTAGATCTGTTTATCTTTGGACATATGCCATCAAGGAAAAAAGTGACTTCAAGTCTGCTCAAATATTTGAAGAAATGCGTCATCAAAGGGCTCTTGGTTTTCCTACTTCATCAATGTATTTTTTATATTTATTGAGTCTAAGAATATGATGTATACTGCATCGTACTGGCAAATAGGCTATCCAAGAAACGTTTTCAAAATACCATTTTATTTTGAAACCAAGCCCACTTACAAAAGCCCAAACTACTTCCTAACTGCTTGACTTTTCAAAAAGCCCAAAAACCAATTTGCAAAATCCTAAGAGAACCCTAGCAGAACTTGGGCCGAGTTCGGCCAGAGTTCGGTTAGTGCCCGTTAGATTTTGAACTTGGTCTTCCCGCAGTTACGGATGCACTCGAGATTTTCTCATAGAGTTCTGCCCGAATTCTGCCCGAATTCTGTCAGAATTCAACCTTTGGAAAAACTATAAATAGAGAATGATTTCGATCATTTCAATACACCAATTCACTTTCATATCTTTTCTCTATAAACCTACTACTTCTTCCAAAGTGTTCTGAGCTATTCATTTTCAAATCCCAAGCCAGTTACAATCCTCTAGTTGATTTGCCAGTGCGGTATGGTCTAGAAGTTTTAGAGTGATTGTAATTAAAGGCTTGATTGAAGAAGGACACTTCACAATTGAAGTTGGTCGAGTACTTCGGATTAAAGCTCGCGTTATAGAAGTTGCAAGAACTTCGGATGAAAACTTGTGGTGATTTTCCATAGTGGATTCAACTGAAAGCTAGAGTTCTTTCGACTGGACTAGTCCTCACAAGAGGGAAATCAGTATACATCCTTGTGTTTGCATTTTCTCTCTGCTATCTATTTTTTATTTATATATCTGTGATATATATTATGTAATCTTGTTGCTAACATTTTTAATTAGCTAAATTCTGCTGCCTACCCTATTCACCCCCTCTAGATATTGCGCTTTACAACTCGTTCCTACAATCGGTCCTACAGAGTGGATGGTACAATATTATGCTCTTGCAGAAAGGGTCTTCCCAGTAAAGCATTATAAGAGCCATGATTATCGATCACGTAGAAAGTAACCTTTGTACGAAGATTGTCTATTTGAACCTTCAGACAAATCTTTCTCAGATGTTCACTTCTTCCAGAATTGAATCCTAAGATTGCCGTGATGGTTGTTGAAAGATTGTGTACATGAATCTTTAATGTATCTAGTAGAGTCTTTGGCATGATGTTAAGTGCAGACCCATGATCGATCAAAATACGATCGACCTTCATGGTATCGACATATCCCGTAAAGTAGAGGGGTTGGTCAAGAAGATTATCTTCCAACAACATATTCTCTTGTGTAAAGGTGATGTTGGGTATCAGTTCCATTACACTATGACAATAAAGGCATGTTATAGGCTCTTCCTCTAGCTTCTGGAGGAATGCTAGACAAGTATCAGCTTGCATCAAAGCCTCACTCACGTTTCTCAAGTTTCCTTCGAAAGACGGATTAGCTCAAAATTGATAATCTTACCGGGGTATTAGCCAGCTGAGCCAGTATATCAAAGTTATACGACTGCTCGAGTCCCAAAGTTGGAGTCTTCTTCAATACTTTATCAAAACAGACAAGATGTTTTCCTTTTTCGGCTGTCGTCTGTTTAGAAAGAGTTGGTTCTACTGGAGGTGATGAAGCTGATGGAATATTGACAGAAGGAGAAGATGATGCTTGAGGAGCCTCCAGAGCTGGAGCAGGGTTTTCATGACCTTCTGAATAGTCTCTTAGGTAAGGTTTCCCAGACCTGATACCAATTAAGGCTTCTTCTTCGGATACATGTTCGAAGGATACCATATTGCAACTCTTTGCCTGGGTCTTGCTTCTGGAAGGTTTCTTTTGACAAGATGAAGAATTCGTCCTGTAACCCAAACCAACCCGAGATTGGTTATGAGAAAGATATAGAGAAAGAGGTACAAGAGATCCCTTTCCATGGTTCAAACCAGATGCCTTTTGTAGATCATATCCCATTTTCATCATTAGTTCATGAGACTGTGGACTACACAGATAGAAAGCTAGTTGATATTTGGCTTCTGACTTTGATAATGTTGTCTCAGCAGGGGAAGAAAAAGAATTATATGCTCCCGAGATGAACTTAGCAGTTAGAGGTAGAAGACAATATTCACCCAACGAAATCATATGACGTGATTTATATTTAGTAGACTTCTTAGACTTGTGGAGGAAGATGGTGTTTCGAAGTCAGCCACTAAATATGGATGGATCCACATAATTTTTCCTTTATCAGTAGACGGAGGAACAAGACCATCAGTTCGTGCAGGTGGAAGATTAACAATCTCTAGAGTAGTTCTCGGGATTGGGATGACGTCGTCCTGCACAA
The DNA here is from genome assembly GCA_029216955.1 of Iris pallida. Classification (NCBI taxonomy): domain Eukaryota; kingdom Viridiplantae; phylum Streptophyta; class Magnoliopsida; order Asparagales; family Iridaceae; genus Iris; species Iris pallida. The sequence goes on from JANAVB010016195.1 coordinate 3,529,746, forward strand.
GTTGAGCCAAAAAATCTCCAAACTATAGAGAGACGACGTTAGCCGTTACAGTTTTCTCGTTTTGTTGGAGAGTGATTGTACCAGAATTGACCATCTCCTGAATTTTACCCTTGAGCACATAGCATGCTCGAGTTGGATGTCCAATAAATCTATTGTAAACACAATATTTAGGATGGTCAGTCTTACCAACTCCCTCTGGCCATTTTGCTTCTGGCAGTTGAAGTTTATTGCTCTTGATTAGACAACCAAAGATACTCATGATATCATCTTCATCAAAAGAGTATTTTGGACGTGGTGCCCTTTGTGGTGGTGTTGTTGGGGGTAGATATTGGCTGACTTACATTGATAGCTAGAGCTTCTTTGCCTTTGAGATTAATAGCCAAAGTCTCCTTGCTCTTACGATTGTTCTGACGACCACTATTATTTGGTGTAGCGTGTTCATCTTTGTCAAGATTAGGCATTTAGATACCTAATTGTTTGAACTTGTCAGTGCTCTCTTCTGCTGCTTTGGCGTTCACTATGAAGGAAGACCAGTCCTGGAACTACGTTGATCCCCTCCACATGCTGATTATAGGCAACATGTTTGATTTGCAAGTGTCTATAGTCAAAGCATCTGGAGTTCCAAAAGGTATTTTGAGTGCTTCACTGCAGAATCGTTCAACGAAACGTTCAGTAGTTTTATTATGTAGTTGTTTAATTTTGATGAGAGCAGACATAGTCATGTCGTTGGTTCCCTCATAAAATCTTTCCAAGAACATTTATTTGAAGCCAGAGAAAGAGGTTATGCAACCATCTGGTAAACTACGATACCAGTCATTTGCTGTACCAGCTAAACAGTCGATAAATACTCTAGTAAAAAGAGCATCATTTGGTTAAAGTTGATCAGTCATTACTTCAAAGTGATTGAGGTATTGACTTGGAGATATGCTGCCATCAAACAGCATAATAGTAGGGGGTTTATATTTAGGAGGAAATTAGACTTCTTTCCATTCTATGGGATAAGGTTGTTTGATCCCAAGCTTCTGCAAGCCGTCTTTCTGTTTCAAAGCTTCGAATTGAGTACATAAAATTTTTACGGCCTCATTAGTATTTTCCGATGATTGTGGAGCAGTGGATTGATTTGATATGTTAGGAGGGGGTATTACATGATAACTACCACCCCCGGCACCAGATTGACATAGAATAGCCTATGCAGGAATGGAAGCGGTGTGAGGAGACTGTACCCCCAGATCAATATTGATGGGAGCTGATGTTGTTACTGGTTCCTGAGTCGAAATCACATTCACGACCGGTGGAACTGTATGTTGTGCCATAATCACAGCATGCTTGCCTGTCATCATCTCAACCATGCTTTTCAAACCAGCTTCCAAAGAAGTAATTCTTTATTCTTGATTGTTAGAACTGGAAGCATCTTGATCTTCTGTGGTGATATAAGCCGTCACTTCTCTAGTTATTGAAGATGAGCTAGTGGAAAAGATGATCCTTCCGGAACTTCTACTATCAGTATCAAAGTCATATAAGGTATCACCCCCAGAATAAGTGATAGGGGTGTCCTGTTGACTGAGATAATCTTGGTTGGAAGGAAGATTTCTTTGACCGATTGTGTCTCAGCTTCTTGATCTAGTATATTGGTATACTCTTTCGCCGGATTCATGAATCCGCTCTAAGTACTGTTGACTGAGATTACATGATGCATTATGTCTTGGACGTTTTTTACCCCTAGTGCTTCGAGATGTCATGTTGACAGAAGCATAGAGTAGTTCATCTTCGTCCACTAGGATAGGTTCAGGAGTCTGAACATAGTTCAAACGGTCAAAGACAGATCATTTAGCTGACTGACAGCAACATTTGATGACAACATCATGGTGGTGATTGCAATAATGTTCTTACTGTTGGACCACCGCTGGACGGGATGGATCTGCAACCTTCTGCTTCTGTATCAAGAGTTCACGGAGATCACTAACAGAACAAGAAGAAGTTACAGAAATGTCGCCCTTGACAATATTCGGGATATGGTTCCTGTTCTTGAAGTGTCCCGTACCTTGAGTGTACAAAGACGTGCTAAGCTGGTTAGCATAAGTCATAGGATTTTTTACCTCAGAATTCTTCTACTGGTGCAAGTTAACAACTGGTGCAGGTTGCGCTTGATACATTTTGTGTTTTCCCGAGGTTGACTCTAATTGGCACCTGTTGATATAGATGTGCAAGTCTGACAGGGGTACTACTTGTGCATCTACTTGAGATACTAGCAGTTTGCCTTGTCGGGATCTTAAGATACGTAAGGTCGATAGATCTTGCCCTGGCCTCTTTAGAGTAGGCATAATATCCTTTTGCATGGAAAGTTCATTCTGACTAGAACCCATTTTTCTAACAGAGATTTGGTTGTCTCTGTTAAGAAGAGTAGGATTTCTATCTGAATCCACTTTTGTGCTGAGAGGCACAAAAGCACAATCAGTAGTACTTTCCATCCAGTCAACGACTTGAGCAGAATGAGGAAAAGCCAAAGAGCATTTTCCTTGATTTAATAATTTCCCAGTAATTTTCTGACTTGATGACGAAGAGGGAACCACTAAACAGTGTTTCCCTTTATATTGCACCAATGCAGAAATATGCGCAGGTTGCGCTGGAGCAGGAATAGGCACAGGTTGCGCCAGTGTAGAAATATGCACAAGTTGCGCCGGAGCAGGAGAAGGTACAAGTTGCGCCGGAGCAGGAGAAGGTACAAGTTGCGCCAGGGAAGAAAAAGCTAAAGGGAACTTTCCTTTTTTTTGTCCAGCAGTGTGTCGAGATGAAGTCCTCTTCAATTTTAGAATTGGAGAAGTGGAGGGGTTAGCCAAAAGGCTGTTTCCTTTAGGTTACGCCAGGGCAGTAATATGCGCAGGTTGCGCCACAGCAGGAATATGCATAGGTTACGCCCTGGAGGAAAAGGCCAAAAGGCACTTTTCTTTGTTTTAGACAGCGGTGTGTCGAGACGAAGTCTCCTTCGATTTCAGAATCGGAGAAGTAGAGGAGTTAGACAAAAGGCTGTTTCCTTTAGGTTGCGCCAGGGCAGTAATATGCGCAGGTTGTATCGATGCTGCAGGTTATGCCGTCGAGGACTAAGGAGTCCAGATAGAGCGCGTCTTGCTCTTAACAGCGACAGTAGTACGCTTGGCACCCCCAATATTGATCATGGCCTCGTAGGCTGTCTGGTCAACTTGAACGACCAGGGTCTACTGTGTCTTATCGATCGACGCGATATCATATTGAGTTGTCACTTTCTCGTCGGAGAATAAAGTTATCCCCAACAGAGTTGCCATTTTGTTTGTAAAAACAAAAGTTTGATTACAAACTAAAAAGAGAGTAAAAGAGTATAATTGATTTATGAGGAAGTATAACTATAGAAATCTGATCAGAAGATGATCACTTTATCCCTTGGACGATATGATATCGAAGACACGAGCCTCTGGAGGATGCAACAACACTTTAGTAGGAGAGTATGATCATTCGTGATACTTTGAGACTGATTTAAAACTCTATTTATAGAGTTCTTGAAATAATTGTTTAGCAGTTATTCTGGGTTGTGCGTACTTCAGGTTGCGCACCTCTTGTTCACTTGCACGAGCGGTTGTACTAACTGCTGTGGATGCGTGGCATCGTTTGATTGAGATGCACGTGGTCATGGGCAGTGTAGTGGATACGTTCTACGAAGTTAATGGCATGCGGGCCATGTCACCCTGCTCTGGATACTGTTCGATCACTTTGTGCGAGCTTCATCATGTTGTGCGGGGAAGCAACCTAGCAACTTACGCCTGGGTTCAACCTCGCGCACCCTGATACATTGCGCAAACTAGCAGCTGTCATCTTCAACTTGTGCCTAAGTACATCTTCGTGCACCCTGACACGTTGCACAAACTGCTAGCTGTCATTAAATCTGACCAGTTCTTCTCGAGCTTCGTGTTGTACGGGATTCGAACGAATTCTTCTTGATATACGTGTTGTCAGATGTCAGACAATGATGATGACTTTACAGCTTCTCGAGGAAGTGTGCCACATGGCGCTCGCATAACCTATCTCCTGTACAAACTTATGCTGGTGCAACCTGATGTTGTGCAACTTGATGTTGCCGCAACATGATGATATGACTTTAGGAGCGGTACAGCTTGATTTTGAGCCTCTACAAGACCTCCTTCAAAGTTTTCGAAACTTGAAAATACTTCAAAGTTTTAAAATACTTTGAATCACGCTAGTTTTGTCTGGGTTGCGCCAGTCAACTTGGGCCCGATTCTTTAGCATAGATTGTGTAACTGATTGGGTTATAAATAGCCGTACCCTTTGGGCCTTTCATTCTTTACACACAAAGTGATTTCTCAAAACCCTACCTCCTTCTCTTCTTCTCGAGCTTCTTCGACCACCGACGTGATTCCTCAAAACTCTGTCTCCTCTTCTTCTAGACTCAGAAGCTTCTTCGACAAACCGTAATGGCACCCAAGAGATTCGATGCTAAAAAAGGAAAGGGCTTCGCTGAACCTTCATCTCGTGCTTCATCATACAGAGAGCATCGACATGCCTGTCAGTATGTTTTGCCTTCGTCATGACGAGAGACTGTCAACCCAGCCATAGAAGGTGAGCATTTTGATCATTGATCCATGTATCGATCGTATCAACCAAATCCTTTTTAGGGTTTCTTGGTTTGATCTTTTCATCGTGCGCCTTCTCTTTTTAGAGTTCGGTTCACCTTCTGACTCGCGCCACCCTTTTTGGATTTGGTTGTTGTCACACACATAGTATTCAAACTGTGTTATACGATGTGGCGTACTAGAGAAGTTGCGCTATATAGATGCGATGCAACACAGATGCTGCGTTATACAAAATATGGTGCAACACAGATGCTGTGCCATGTAAAATGTAGCGTAACACAGATACCGCGCCATATAAAATGTGGCGCAATACATATGCTGTGCCATACAAAATATGGGCCAACACAGATGCTGTGCCATATAAAATATGGCGCAACACAGATGTTGTGCAACATAGAAGTCTTGGCGCAAGCAATAATTTTTGTACAGATTTGATCATTGTACTCTGTAAACTCACTAACTTCTTCTCGATCACTTCTTACAGGGAATCGGTTGGCAAGATTCTTCAGAACTGGCATCAGTGATCTTGGATACTATGAAGCTGAACCACCTTGACACACACATCAGAGAGCTCAGAACTCTTAATGTTTAAAAGATCTTCCTCGAGATGGTAAGAAGGGCCTTTATACATAAGAGTTGGATGGTGAAGACATAGAACTAGGAATCGTATCACAAGGGTGATCTAATTCTTACTTCTCACGAAGAGTCATCTTTTCTCTACCAGTTGTATTGACAGCAGCTTGTCTTCGGGCTACTGTACTCTGTCGTTCTCTTCTTGTCTTTCTGAGAGAGAAGACCAGAGTTGATTCCGTTGCCTTGCTCGCTGCTTCAGGTCGAGTTGGCACGAAACTGGCACCAACAAGAAGATCCAAAGATATAATAGACCTTCATTTGTTATATTTAGAATGAAAATCCGAGATGTAATAGATTTCCATTAAGATGTATCTATATTTTTTTAAAAGAAGGAATAAAGAATGATTTTCCTCTCCTTTATGACTTGATTTGATGTGATGATATAGAAAATAGAATCCAAAGGTAATGTGGACGTAAATTCATTTTTCTATTGATAATCTTCAAGCCAGCTGGGACTCAAAGATAGGCTATCTTGTCTAAAAAGAGGATATCTGTGATAATACAGATTTATCATAAAGATAAGGTATCTTTTAAAACAGCTGGGTTTCAAAACATAGAATTGATGATATTAGGTATCAGCCCACCCTACTTAGCAGCCTGTTTCCTGTCATGATATTAGGTTTTCTAGAAAACTAATTGAAGGCAGTTGTAGACAACCTAAAGGGCTTTAAAAACCTATTTTGTAGAATTTAAATTCGTTGACTGTGCGTCGGGATAACTGATTCCCAAAATCGACAAAAAAGTTTTCAAAATAATGAAAATTTTAGGAAATTTTCTCGATACGGCGTTCGTCCTGACGAACCGGACGACGTGGTCGCGAACTGAAACCATCGAAAGGTGCGTATCGAATTTGCCGATGTGTGGGATTCGACGGAACTCGATTTCGCTGTGTGCTTGACGAAATCAAAGCATATTAGTCAAGTTACCCTGTATCGGCCTCTTTCCAAACTAGAATATGTTTGCAAAAATAAAAGTTTGACTACAAACTAAGAAAAGTGTACAAGAGTACAATTGATTTTTGGGAAAGTACAACTATAGAAATCTGATCAGAAGACGACCACTTTATCCCTTGGAAGATTTGATATCGAAGACATGAGCCTCTGGGGGATGCAACGTTACTTTAGCAGAAGATTATGATCATTCGTGATGCTTTAAGACTGATTTGAAAGTTTATTTATAGAGTTTTTGAAATAACTGTTTAGCAGTTATTCTGGGTTGTGCGCACTTCAGGTTGCGTGCCTCCTGTTGACTTGCGCGAGTGGTTGTACTATCTGTTGTGGACACGTGGCATCGTTTGATTGATATGCACATGGTCGTGGACAGTGTAGTGGGCACGTTCTACGAACTTAGTGGCATGCGTGCCACGTCACCCTGTTTTGGATATTGTTCGATCACTTTGCGCGAGCTTCATCAGGTTGCGCATGGACGCAACCTAGCAACTTGCATCTGGGTTCAACCTCGCGCATCCTGATACATTGCGCAAACTACTAGCTGTCATCTTTATCTTGTGCCTAAGTACATCTTCGTGCACCCTGACACGTTGCGACAAACTGCTAGCTGTCATTAAATCTGACCAAATCTTCTTGAGCTCCGTGTTGCACGAGATTCGAAAGGATTCTCCTTGATATGCATGTTGTCAGCTGTCAGGTAATGATGATGCCATTACATCTTCTCGAGGAAGTGTGCCACGCGGCGCTCGTACAACCTGTCTCCTGTGCAAGCTGATGCTGGCACAACCTGATGTTACGCAACTTGATGTTGCCGTAACCTGATGATATGACTTCAGGAGCGGCACATCTTGATTTTTAGCCTCTACAGCATACAACTTCGTGGACGTTCATCATCTCGAGATGAATTTGCACCGTTGAACTTGTATCATTTTTTTGGTCCTGTGCTTTATAGACCATAGGTTTTGGCACGCTTTTCGGTGCAAAGCGGGTCCAACGACGGACACCAAATTGACCCAAAATTATGATTTTGCCCTTATGTCCAGAATTGGACTTACGGGTAGAAAATCATAAATATTTGTTTTATTCCAAAAAGGTTGGTGATATCTGTTTCAGCATCAGAGGACGTTTACAAAAGTTGGCTTTCATTGCTTCACTGATCTGACGGTTCGAATTACTGGATGGTGCCGTTGTGTACAACACCTCATGCAAGAAACCTTGCCATATTTATTGCTTATATTTATTTACATAATTAGCATTTAGTTACTGCATATTTACTGTCTGTTTATTTACAGTTCATCTAGTCGCACCTATGGTTACTATTTATGGTTATTGTGCTTTCAAGTTACACATGATGCAAAAAGTGTTAGTCATATTTTCATTATTGTGCGTATAAACCTAGAGTTAAGGGACTACCATATGTTAGTGTATTTTTATAAACTTTGTCACGGCTGTGCCACGAGATATGTGTGAGTTATGAGTAGCATATAGAGGTACTTGCGTTTTGGCTGATCACCCATGCGTATGCGTTAGGTCTAACTGCTAAATATAGGCATGTTAGGAGACTTGACATTGAGTATGTATAGTGTTGTAGATATGACATATATAGGCATGGGGTAGGAAGAATAGTTCCTTAATGTATGAGATACTATTTTAGTAACCCGGAAGCTCCGCTGGAGATACGTTGTGAGATTACCCTCTTAGGTTGGCTACTAACGTTTGTAGAACGTTATGCACTTGGCTCCTAGTGTCCCAAGTAGGGACTACGTCGATCGCATTTATAGCAAGAGAGCCCATGCATTGAAGGTTTGTTCATAACTCCATATTCACGGTAGATTGGTTAGGCACCCTATTGCATGCATTCTTCATTTTATTACACAGTTTATATGGCATATTTTTTATGTATCTTGTTACGTCCCTTTGAGGACCTAGTGATCTCTCCATGTGTGTGTTTGCTTGACTTTTCGTATGAGTACCAGCCAAGATCGTGATCTTTTTTCTCTATCGAAGATGACAAGCTCTTGGACCTTTTAGCTGCTTGTATTCTTTCTTTTTTGTTATTTCCCTTTCATCTAGTTTAAATGCTTGGTAGTGGATTTGCCTAATCGTCCAGATATTTGTACAATGAAAAATCAGATTTGATTTTATGACATCTTTATTTCTATGGATGAGATTTAGTAAAGTTATGACTATTTATATACTGCAAAATATAGCTAACATATATTTATTATACGGTTGTCATGTACGTTCTAGTCCTACGTAGTTTGGGACTGGGACATTACAAAATACATAGGATTTTGGACAAATTGATCGGATTCAGACCGAACTCGGTCTCTAGAAATCACAAGCACCAAAATCAGACCGAGTTATGTTATCTTGTCACATAACCTTTATGATCGATTTTGGACCTTAGGGACGAACTCATGCCGAATTTAGTCCCCTAGGATCAGAACAGCAGCGGGTCTAGATCCGGATTTTTGACTTAAAACTTAGTTTGCTATATATATTCTATCCTCCAAACAGGACCTAGCTAAACTCAGCAATCCCAAAACTCATTTTCTGCCTCCCAAACCTCTTAAAACCCTAATTTTTCAACTTCTTTCTCAAGCAAAGGCTATTCTTCACATCTTTGGACTCTCATCGTAATTCCCTTCGTGATCCAAACTTCAGTTAAGATATAAATCCTCTTTCTCTTATTTATTTTCCTTGCTATGGCTCCTAAACTCTTTAACATAGGGGCTATTAAGAGAAGAAGGGCAGATGGTGCCTATCATGCCCTAATACCAAAATATGTGGGATCAAAGTACGTGGCAATGGCCAGCTACATATTAAGTGGACTCCAGCCTAAATCAAATACTTATACGTTGTCTGGATTATGGTATCATTTCTAATATGGCAGTCAAACTATAACTCAATCTACATAAAGAATAAATAAATAACAAGAATGAACATTATGTAATACAGCCGGTTATCCTGTAATACACATGTTCGAACAAGCTCAAGAAGAAGAATAAATCTTGCAAAACTAGGCTATAACGACAGTAAAGTCATGGTGATGAATAAATATACGAAAGAACAATAATGAAGTGCTACTAACAATACCTGAATCCTTCCCAAATTATCAACTACACATCTATTCTACATAGCAGCTCAAAAGTAACCTAGAAAGATAACCAGGTCCTCAGAGATACGTAACAAGATACATAATATACAAGCCAACATGTAGAAGTAAATAACATGTATGGAAGAGACAAGTAAACATATGAAAGACAATCTAAGAGTGATCTGCCATAGAGAAGTGTGATACTAGACGTGGCAAACAAGTAAATCAAATAAATCTTATAGATCATAGCCAAGGCAAGTGCCTCCCATTCTATAGTAAGTCTCTATCGTAGCCCAAGGCAAGGACTCCTTAGTCGAGAGTGGTCAATGTAGCCAAACCTAGTATCTCCTAAGGGAATACAACTATCATGTCAAGTCCAAGTAACGGGATCGAGTCAACTCAAGCATACAAGAATAGAAGAATCTAAACAAATATAGGTAGCATGGACTAAATATGTGACAATAGTAAAAGACAAGTATCATATATGGAAACAAGTAAAGAAGCATCATGAAGCATGTATAAGAAAGACATGATGGAATAAAAAATAGATATGAACAAGAACAAGTGGAAGTAAACATGCATAAATATTGTACAAGTGGGCAAGGTATACTTGGCTGGTTCAATATTCCAAATCTGTTGAGGATTTACTGAGTTCGGGAACCCGAATGTCAAGTCCAAGTCGTAGGTATGTTCCACACAGCCTATCCAAAATAATACATTTTTTTTATTTATAGCTATGGCATCTACATGAATATAAATATTTATAATAACTTGTAGTTATAATTTTATTATTACCTATTGTACTATAAACTATACATTTGATTGTTACCTATATGTGTGTGTGTGTGTGTGTGTGTGTGTGTGTGTGTGTGTGTGTGTGTGTGTGTGTGTGTGTGTGTGTGTGTGTGTTTAGGTTCTAATATTTTTAGACTATGTAAATTTTCAGAAACCTAAAGACCATATATGTTATTAATACAATGCATAACCTATCTAAATTTTTAGTTACAACTACTTAGGAATTTTAATATTAATTAGTTTAGAGATTAAGATGTTTTGTCATTTATTCGAGTATAGGGACTTAAAGGTAATTACCTATATTTCATTTGAACATGTAGAATCAAGGAACATAAGCTTCATGGCCTTCTTCCTACTGACTTCTCAATGGGTGGCGGTGTTGGTAGGTTGCGCACGGCCCTGACGTAGGTGGTTGCTGGGTTGACGTCGAGCGAGGAGGGGCATGTGTAGAGCTAGGATGGTCTACAAGCTCAGCGGCTGGGTTCACGGTTGAAGCAGACGACGGGGGTCGCACATCCTTGGGAGCAACAGATAGAAGGTTTTCGCACTGTAGTGTAAGTCTTGCAGCGGATAATAGAGACAAACAGGCATCGGCATGAGCAGAGGCAGATCTAGGCTATGAGTGGGGTGGGCTCCAGCCTACCCTAATTTTTTGTTCTTTTTTATGTAATTTTTTTGGGGGGGTTTATTTGTAGGAGTTGGCCCACACCAGTCCACCCTAATCCAGTCTAGAGAACCCTAGTTTATGTTTCTGGATCCGTCCCTGGACATGAGACGAGGAGGACGATGAGCATAGCAATGGATGCTCGGTGCAAAAATTGCAAATAATAAGAGGGATTGAACTCGAATTTGTGCTAAGAGGACGTAAATGGTTCTCAGAAAGGAAACCTGGCTCGACATGCTGGCATTAGGCTTTAAATTTATAAGTGGAGGTGGCGTCAATTGTGAAGGATAGTAATGGTATAATGAGGTTCTGAAGATTGGAGGAGAAGATCTCCAGGAAAGGAAAAAGGGTGGAATTAAGAGGTTAGGAATGATGAACCACATGAAAGATAATATGGAAAGAGGCTTAAAAATCTATGGAAGCTTATACATGTATTAAATAGGTTGAAGGAACAGAAAGAGGAGTTGGGTTAGAGATAGGTATATATTTGAGAAAGATATAAGGATGTATATTTGGTAGAAGATTCTCTCTCAAAATAACTATTATTTAGGAAGAAGATTGACATTGGTGACTCTCACAGTATCAAATATATTATAGAGATATAAAAATTGTTGTTATATATAGGTTAAAGGGGTTTCAGCTATTATGCTGATAGGTAGGGTATAGATGCTTATATGCTTAGGGGATTTAATCAAAGATTTAAAAATCTTTGTTTGAAGTCGGTGTTATTCACCCCAAAGTTGATATTTCAATTTAAAGTTTAATCTACCGACTTACTAATTATTATTATTATTTTGTTTTAAATCTATTGATTAGGACTAATTTATAATTGATAATATCTTTAAGAAAAAATTAAGAAGGAAAAATTGTACACAAATCCTCAGGAGAGGGTTTACAGTGCCTCATTATCCAATCCTCAACCAAAGGATAATCCAACCCCCCATCTTCAGCTCCCCTTGGTCGAAGAGGGACAGTTCGATGGTTCTCTCTTTCGATCACTAGAAATGTTGGTAGATTAGTTCACAGATTTATGTAAGAGGAAAGTATTTCCAGGAAGTTCTATAAATTTCAATGTCTTTCCTAATCATAGGGATACTTTTCGTGATCTTTGTTTCGATAAACTTATTAAAGCTCGTACTTATGTTTACCAGAATGTAATTCATCTTTTCTATTGCAATCTTACTTGTTGAAAATGCATACTCCATGCACTTGTATCTAGTATCCATATTGAGTTTGATGTTGAAGAATTAGGTGATATCCTCAATATTCTAATTGCGGGAGATCCCCTAATTGATAGTAGGCTAGTTGAGTTTCGTACGAACATTTAACTTGATTCATTCATGACTTCCTTGTGTGCACCTAACCAACGTCCTCCTGGCCCGACAAGATATTTGGATAACTATTTCTATAAACCTCATAGAATAGTTTTCTATTCTATTCTTATAAAAGCTGGAGTAACCAATGAAATAACTTTTGATGAGATATCATGTTTGTATCATTTGCATTTTAGAATCTCCTTCAATCTGCCACGAACAATGATAAACATCATGATGTTATTTGTAATACAAAGAGGCATAGCCTACTTTATGCTATGTATTTTCTAATGATCTTTTCATATTTCCATGTTCCATTTAAAGACTGTCCATACAACGTTGAGCATGCATACTTAAAGAAAGTTAGTAGTACTAATACCCCCTTCTCCTTAAGAGAAACCTAATGACTCAACCTCTACTTCATCTTATCTTGCTGTTGGTCCTCATCCTCCACCACACACTTTAGAATCTCTCCAAGACTATATGTGAGATTGATTTCGTCTCATAGATTACCATTCATCGATACGTATTGTTGCTACTGCCAACTCACTTCATGACATACAGTATAGTCTAGCCAATAATCCTACCAGGCCTATACCTATGAGTCGTGATCCTACACGTGATGGCTACCGTATTGATGATCTTTTTGCTATTAGGAATCTGAATCATGTTGTTATTTACTTTGCTCATGATGCTCCTCATGCTTCTTCTGATCAGGATAGTGATGGCGAGGAGTAGTCTTCTTGGTGATTCTGGTTTGAAGATACTAGTGTTGCTGCAGTTATCTGATGTTCTAGTTGTTTTCTTATTTTCTAGTAGTTATTTTCATGGTATAGTATTTTTCAGTTGCAAGTTGGAACATTATACTTTAGTATTTCATGTAATAAGTATTATTGTACTCTTTGTTGAACTTTTGATGCTCTCTATGGAATACTATGATGATGTTTATATCTGTGATGATCTTATTGGTTACTATGGTTTTGATCTATATGTTCATGTGTCTCTTACTTTTGTATTTACATGACTCAATAGTTAAGGAGGAACCGTCCAATGGCGAAGGGGGAGGACCGATACTATTGCAAAATTGAACCATATATGACAATGTTTGTGATGCCAACCATACAAGATGGTATCATAAGTTATGGTGGAGCGTCATAGCAAGCGTCGAACCAACACGATATCAGTATCAACATGTTATAGGGTATCTGCCATGGTTTGTCAATTATTAAAATGGGAGAGATTATTGGCCTAAAAAGTCAATAACCAACTCGATTTTGATATTCAATCAACCATGACTCGATATGATATGATACAATGACTCACATGAAGTTTGCACATAAAGCTTAAAGATAGCTATTCACATGAAGGTGGCTAATATTGGTCGACACGGTGGAAAATATTGGTGTCATATTTTTTCTATTTATTATGTAGTTTATTTTTATTTTGTACACATTGTACATTGAGTCGTACTGTTACTAGGAAGCTCATACCCCATCCTAAATCAGATCCTAGTCCACTAAAAATGAACTTGACCAAAATACAGTTTTAAACAAAATTATTCTGCCACAAAACCCATAGAATTCAGGCAGAACTTAGGTTGCGTTTGGTTCATTGTAATGTAATCGTAATCGTAATAGAATTGGATTTGTAATGTAATTGAGTTTGTAATGTAATGGAATTACAATTACATTACTATGTCTGGTTGAAACATGTAATCAAACCATGTAATGTAATGTCAATTGCATTCATATGTTTGGTTTACCATCTAATGTAATTAAGTTTCTAATTTAATATTTTTTAAATACAACATAAAATTAAAAAAAGTGGATCACTAAATTTTTTTTAAAATTTCAAAAGAAAAAATAAAAATAAAAAATAAATAAATAAGGGGAAAATGGTTTGTTTTCTGCTAAAAAAAAGACCAAAAACGAAAAAAAACGTCAAAAAAGAAAAAAAAAAGAAAAAAATGACAAACGAACAAAACGGAAGGAAAAAAAACCAAAAATGAAAAAGTGATAAAAAATGACAAAAAAATCAAAAATGTGAAAACCATAAAAAGTGACCAATAATGATAAAAAAATGACTAAAAAAAATTGACAAAAAAACAACAATAAATGAAAGGGAAACAAAGACCAAAAACGACCAAAAAGAAAAAAAGGGCAAAAAAGGAACAAAAACGACCAAAAACGATAAAAAAGAAAAAAGATGACAAAAAAGATAAAAAATAGCAAAAAAAAAAAACGATAAAAAGGAACAGAAATGACAAAAAAAACGAAAATACAAAAAAAGACCAAAAACAAGAGAGAATTAAAACGAGTAAAAACGACAAAAAGATTAAAAAACTTGCAAAAAAATCCAAAAAGGACAAAAAAGGGAACAAAAACGACAAAAATAACAAAAAAATGAGCATAAACGACAAAATGTGAAAAAGACAAAAAAAAAAAGCAAAAAATGATTAAAAAAGCGACAAAAAATATGCAAAATCGACCGCAAACGATAAAAGACGATAAAAACGTGAAAAATGGTCAAAAACGTACAAGGTCGACAAAAATCGATAAATAACATGCAGAAATGGCAAAAAATATGCAAAATCGATAAAAAAAACGTAAAAAATTGACTAAAAACTATAAAAAAAGCATGCAAAAAGGCTAAAGACGTGCAAATAAAGCAAAACCAATAAAAAAGTACAAAATTGACAAAAATGTACAAAATCGACAAAAAAGATTTAAAAAGTGCAAAACAACAAAAAAAGGCCAAGAATGTGCAAAAACGACCAAAAATAAAAAAGGCCAAAAACGAGCAAAAACGAAAAAAAAAACAAAAAATGACAAAAAAATACACAAAATCAATAAAAAAGATTTAAAAAGTGCAAACGCGACAAAAAGGCCAAGAATGTGCAAAAACGACCAAAAATTGAAAAAAACACCCAAAACGAGCAAAAACGACAAAAAATAAACAAAAACAAACAAAAATGACAAAAAATAAACAAAAACGACAAAAAAAAACAACCAAAAACTAAAAAAAGGCAAAAAAACGAACAAAAACGACAAAAAGGGCAAAAACAACAACAAAAGGGCAAAAAAAGGAACAAAAACAATAAAAAACGAAAAAAACGACCAAAACGAACAAAAACGACAAAAAAACTAAAATGACAAAAAACGAACAGAAACAACAAAAAACGACCAAAAACGAACAAAAACGACCAAAAATGACAAAAACAAACAAAAACAACAAAAAATGACCAAAAACGAATAAAAAGGCCAAATTATAGCATACCAACATTCCGCTTAAGTTGTAATGTAATTGCGATTACTTAAGTTTTATGATGTAATTGCGTTTAGAAGAAACTGATGTAATGTAATCAAACCTGTAATCGCGATTACATTACATCTAATTTTTTTTGTCCAACCAAACACCCGAGTTAGATTGACAACGTAATGCCAATTACATTACGTTGTCCAATCATGCAAACCAAACGGGCCCTTAATTAGAATACCTCAAAAACATTCTAGTTCAAAATTAGTCGAACTCAAGGTGAATTCGGTCACCAACCGAACTCAGGCCGAACTCTATCCCTCATACCCTATTTTTAGATTTGCTTGTTCCTCCTAAAGAACTGGTCTCTAATGTTCAAATTTCTAAATGTTAGGGCTAATCGAGTTAGGTCAAACTAGGTCAAAAAATCCCTTATAAATAGTCGTTGAGTTTGCCATTGAAACTCACCCATTCACGCTTTCAAATCTTATATATTATGAGTGCTACAATCTTTATATTCCCAAGAACAACTCTCAAGCCTTTGTTCGATTAGAAGTTTGTTCGAGTTATAAAAGTTAGATCTTCATCTTTGTTGTAAAAAGATCAAAAACCATCTTTTAAAGAGGTTAAAGTTGAAGAGTCTTCGGATCAAAGCTCTCGTGAAGTCGGAGATTCTTCAGATCAAAACTCTCGTGTACTGAAGTCGGAGAGGCCATCTGATAAAAGCTCTCGTTTAATTAAGAAGTTTGTGAATCTTCGGATCAAAGCTCGCGTTGAACTATTTGCGATAATAGGACTAGGATACGAATACATGCCAGCTATGCATCGAGAGGACTCCAGCCCAGCTCGAATACGTATAAGCTGTATGGACTATGGCATTAGGTCTAATAATGGCAAGTCAAAACTAATCTCAATCCACAATAAATAATGAAATATTAAGAATGAACAATATGGTTCGTGGTCTGCAGCCCACTAGCATACATGTCCGAATAGACTCAAAAGAAAACACGAGTCTATTAAACTAGGCTAATAAGCAGAATATATCAAGATAACAATATGCAGCACGAGAGAATAATAAAATAAAATCATGCACCAATGATACCTGAATCCTGCATACGCAAAGCATAACCATCCATCGATTCTACCAGCTTGGCTATAACCTGGAGAGATCACCAGGTCCTTGGAGGACTAGCAAGACACATAATATACATGCCTACTGTACCGTAAATAACATGCAAGAAAAATAGGAATAACAAGTAGAGAAAAGGATAACACGTAAGAAAACTCTACAGATGGTGATATGTCATGAGAATATACTATTAATCATGGCCAAAACCGTAGCCCGGGGAGGCACTAACAGTCCTATAACAGGTTCTCTATCGTAGCCTGGGGAGGCACTAACAATAGAGGGTAGCCACGGCTAATAAAACATTCTCTCCTAAGGTACTAGGAAGTCAAGCCTATCTAGTCATGTCCAAGTCAAGTACAGGTCAAACAGGTCAGGAAAAACATGGCACATGCATATCAATACTATCACTAGACATAAACAAGATAGGAAAGATAGAACAAGTAGTATAGAAAAAAAAGTGAAAATCTTCGTGCACGTGAAACTAAAAAGTAACCATAACATGAAAGAAGAGGAATATGTAACCAAGCAAGAAGGAATGGAAATAGAAAAGCATGTAAGTACTGTAAAGTTTGGCAACGTGTACTTGCCTGGTACAGCGCGTCGAACCACAATAACTAACCAATCAATGAGTCACAAAAAGTCCAACTCTTGTAAACCACTTCGAATGCTGGAACAGACACTGCCAACATTTCCAAAAAAAGCAAAATAGCTAGAATAGCACAACCATAAGTCCAATTCTGGACAAAGGGGTAAAACGATAATTTTGGGTCAAAACGGTGTCTGCCGTTGGACCCGCTCTGCACCGAAAAATGTGTCAGAGTTTTTGGTCTCTAAAGTCATCAAATTACATGTCTATTGGTCCGGTTTGATGAGATGAGCCCAACCGTATGTCCAAAGTTGGATTTTGGTGGGCCGTGCACAATTTTGCCCGTTGAGTCAGATCGTAGGATCCGCAAAACGATGATCCGGTCAACTGTCTCAGAATCAGACCAAACTTGGCATACATGACCAAAAAAATGATACGGTCCTGTTGGAACAAGTTCGTCTCGATTTGACGAACGTGCACAAAGTAATTAAGAAATTTATAAATAGGTCGACACGGTGAATTTCGACGAATACGTATCAAATTCGTCGCGCACACGCGACCATTTTAAATTTTGTCCAAGCCCACACGTCCGCGAAGTCGATACGTACCTTTCGATGCTTTCGGTTTGCGACCACGTCACCTAGTTTGTTTGGACGGACACCGTACCGGGAAATTTTCAAGTTAAAAAAAAACTATTTTTTATAGTTTTTTCTTCATTTTCAAAAACAAATTTTTCGATGTAATATAGATGACTTTAAAAACTGAAAAAAGTGTTTTGGAGATGTATAGGTTGTATAAAAATCTATTCAGCTAGATTTCAAAATTTTCTAATAGGTCGATGGGAAATAGTCTTCCAAAGCAGGGGTTTGGTTCAAATTTTTTGTTCAACTCGAACAGATTTTTTATGATTTTGACTCAATTTTCGAACAATTTAATGTGCTAGAATTTAATCTGTCTGAAGGGGATTGAAGGTGGTTAGGTCGGGTACATACCGGTGAAATTGGTTCGTGGAATGATCCGCCATGGACGACGAAACATCGTCGCGAAGAGGTGTTACACGCTGCTATTGTTGTGCATGCTGTCTATGATCTCTGTGCGTTGTTGCTGCTCTCGACTGCCCGGTTGGCGACTGGGCAGTAGTGCAGGCAGGCCGGGGCGCACGTGGAAGTTCACAGGGAGGTCGAGAAAGTTTAGACTCATCGAAGTTCTGAGCGTGGTGAGGCTATGGCTTTCGTTTCTAATTTTTTTTGGGGTTTTATCAATGTTTAAAGACTGTTTTTAAACCCCTTTTGAATCCAACTTTATATAGGTTTTTTATTGAGTTTAAGATTGGGTTCAAGGTGAATCTCACCTAGATTAAGCTGAAAAAGATTTGGTTCAAATTTGAATGATTTTCGAATCATTCAATCTCTTTTTTTTTTCTAATCCGCGAATGTTTAATGGGGGATCGGGAAGAAGGGAAAGGAACAGTAACAGTAACATGGCTTTTTTTTCTTATTCCTAAAAAAAGATATATATATATATATATATATATATATATATATATATATATATATATATATATATATATATAGTAACCCATGTATGGTATATACCTAACTTTGAAAAATTCTAATAATAGGCTAAAGTAGTAACCTAGTGATTTAACCTATTTATACACTCTATATAATTATATATATGTATGTATGTATGTATATATATATATATATATATATATATATATATAAATATATAGATATATATAAATATATATATATATATATATATATATATATATATATATATATATATATATATATATATATATATATATATATATATATATATATATATATATATATAACCTAGTGATTTAACCTATTTATATATATATATATATATATATATATATATATATATATATATATATATATATATATATATATATATATATATAGAGAGAGAGAGAGAGAGAGAGAGAGAGAGAGAGAGAGAGAGAGAGAGTGTATAAATAGGTTAAATCACTAGGTTATATATATTATATATATATATATATATATATATATATATATATATATATATATATATATATATATATATATATATATATATATATATATATATATTCTTTTCAAAAAATATCTTTGTATACAATGACAATTCTGGAAACTATTTCTTAAAATAAATAAAATTACAACGTATTTATTTCTACATATATATAATACATATATATACAAAATCTTCAATGATGGTAATATATTTATATATGCATTTATTTTATAGGTATACACCCAAGTATATATCTAGCGAAAAAAACACAAACGCTCTACAAAATTATTTTAAGAAAATTACCATATTTCCCAAAATAAAATATTAATTTATTGGCAAACATCATTTATTATATATATATATATATATATATATATATATATATATATATATATAAAATATATATATATATATATATATATATATATAAAATAAAAATATATATATATATCAATTATTTAAAATAAATTATTTATTTAGTCCATTTATTTAAAATAAATTATTTATTTAGTCCATTGATGTAAAACACAAGACATATAAGTATACAATAAATATACATTTACATGGACGTCTTCAGATGCACTATCTCTCTACATGGGTTTGGGCTTGGTTTGGGTCAAGTTCGGGCTAAATTGGTACAACCGGGTCTCCTAAAGTCGTAATCTTAATGAATAACCAATTAAATCATTTATAGGGGCCAAGTCACAACTTTGACTTGTTTTCCTAGTAAGAACATACATATGGCTCGATCTTTTCTACCATGGCTAAAACACTAGTTAAAGCACACAACTATGCTAGCCGTGCCAAAATTCTTAGTCGATATGTATCTCAAACTTAACCATGACTAAGGCCATATATAAATATAGTATTAGGCTATTATAAATATAATCATCTATATACACAATTGTATATAAATCTATTTGGCTGTATAACATCCCAAAATAAATTCAAAATAATTCTACTAAGTCATGATAACCTGATATGGCTCTACCAAGTGGGGTTGGCTAGGTTAGGGTCCAATTATATTTTCTAATCAAATCAAATTCAAAAAGTCAACCCATGAGTCTCTTGTGCCATTCGCAAATAAATTGCACATGGGAACTCGATTGAGTGGTACACCCTTGGTGTGTGTGTGTGTGTCGTAGACTCAAAATAGGTCAAACTATATATTGGGTCAAATGGTTTTGATCAATGTCCAGTCACGAACTCAAGCTGGAAGTTAGGTCTATAATTACGGTAAATAATCAAATGGCCTAAATTTAATCCGAAGTTGTGCAAAGTCAAAAGAAGGTTGGGGAAC
Organism: Iris pallida; assembly: GCA_029216955.1. Taxonomy (NCBI): domain Eukaryota; kingdom Viridiplantae; phylum Streptophyta; class Magnoliopsida; order Asparagales; family Iridaceae; genus Iris; species Iris pallida. Next base: position 3,550,118 of record JANAVB010016195.1, read on the forward strand.
AAGTTTGGATGAGACATAATATATCAAGTTGAAGGTCATCATGTCTACTACAAAACTCATGAAGGACGTTTCAAGAGATGGGCATGTCTTGTGCTCCAAAAATCAAAGACACAAAAAAGTACATATAAAATCCTAATTAAATATACAATATAACCTAATAATTAGAAATACTATAAAATAAAAAAATAATTGCCAAAAATCAGGGTCCTTATAATAAAAGCTCTCGTTTAATTAAGTTGGTGAATCTTCGAATCAAAGCTCGCGTTATCCTATTTGCGATAATAGTGGAATAAAGCCAGAGAGAGTTCATGGACTAGAGTGCCCCAAGGGAGGATATCAGGATACATCATGTGTCGATATTTTTATTGCTTCTCCTCATTCACTCTTAATCTTTTGATTTCCTATTAGCAATAGTTTAGTGCTTGATTATTGAACTTGACCCTAGTCATCCCCCCTAGGGTGCTTTCAGTTGGTTTGTGATTAGATTTGGCTAGACCTTGGTCTTGCAAACTCAGCATGCTTGAACGAAGTCCAAACAAGTATACCTTTCCTATATGATTTACAGTATTTACATATTTTATGTATCTTCTAAACAACGCTCTTGTTATACTATTATTGTTGTCTACTATCCTTTTTATATGATTATTCATGTTGACACATATTAGATGTGATACACGAATTCTAATTACATTGTATGCTAGGTGACTCATATTTGACCTGTGAATATGATTGACTGACTTGTTACTTGTTAAAGTTTGACTGGGCGTGTCGGGTAGTCGACCCGGACAATATTATTTTATGTATCTCCTCAGTAATGCTTTTATTATACTGTTATTTTTGTCTATTGTGCCTTGTTACATGCTTAGTCATGTTGGCACATATTGGATGTGATACATGAATTCCTATTGCATTACATGCTAGGTCACTCGTATTGACCTGTGAATATGATTGCTTGACTTGTTACTTGTTAGAGTCTAACTAGGCGTGTCGGGTAGTCGGTAGACGGTATCGTTCGATAGGGAGGACAACTACCAGTAGCAGAGACTACTATTTGTTTTTGTTTACTTAATGGCCGCTAGTGACTCGGACGAATGCTACGTGTTGTACGTGCATTATTATTTGTTCAGGAGAGCCCCTGCATGCGAACATTATCTCAATTGCATGTTCACATAGATTGGTTAGGAGTAGTTGTTCTAAGTTACTTGTTGTATATGATATTTACTATTTATCTTTTACGTTATTGTTGAGCTTTGTCATGGGATTATTGGGGATTATTTCTTAGGTATTCATGTATTGCTAGCCGATGCCTTCTTCGTACTCTTCTGAAGTTATTTCTAGTTATATATTTCATATTTTCATAGATAGAGTTATTGGAACACCACTTTTCCTAAAATAAAGAATTGGTTATTATTCTCTATCATGATTGTTTATTTAATTATTTTTAGAATATTTAGATTATTTATGAGTTAGACATTTTTCTTATTAGTTAGATATTATTCCTCTATATACATTTTGAATATTTTGTATTCCTATAGTTTAATTATTTTGCCTATTCCTATTAGTCTCAGCCTATGAGATTTCTTATCAAACCAATTTGAGCCAAGTCCAACTGCTAACATTCATATAGACCAAACACATCAACCCACAATCCTTAATAACCCAAATCCATTTTCGATTAAATCTTCACTACTGAACCCAATCACAAATTATAGAGAACAGCCTACCTTGTTAGGCCCACAACCTATTAGTATAAACCAAGCCCTATTTTAAGCACAAACCCGACTTCATTTTTGCTAACTTGAGTTTTACTGTTCCTCTTCCTTCTTTATGTGTCTAGACGTTCCTTCACCGACGAGCGACAGTGCCCCACTGCGCCTCAAAGAAGCGGCTGCCTCGACTCTCTAGGAGATGCTATGAGTCCTTGAACCAAAATTCCCATTTGAAATTTTTTCTATTATCTAGTCTCAGAACTATTTCAGTTTTAAAATAATTCATGAAATGTGAGTTTGTAAAACCCAAATTGTCAAGGGAGCTGAGTAAAAAAATTTCAAATTCAAACCCAACTTGATAACTCCTTTCTGTTTAGGAACCAAATCCAGATTCAAATTCTACTGCTTGAGCTCTTATTTGAATCAAGAGATTAAATCCCTAAATAGGAATCAAGGAGATCAATCCAATCCGATTTTGAAACCAGGTTATCCTATCTACTCTTCCCTACGATTCTATCCTAACTCAAATTCAACCCTATCCAAAACCTTCTATATAACCTTAAGGGATCGAGCAATTCTTTCCCTCATCAGACCCAATTCTTTCCTGCGTTTCAAGTTCTTGAGGACCTGTTGTTCGGAAGCAAGCACTCGGCAGGAAAGGGGACCCAATTTCTCAAGCAGGTAACCACTTTCTTTGATTCCTAAAAACTAAATTTTGTCATTGCATTATAAGCGTTTGTGTTAATTCCTAAACAAAACTAGAGGAAGAGGTAACCAAGTCTGGGATTAAAGCAATATAGGAGAGGTTAAGGGAATAATATATCGGTTAGTGGATGGTATATTTAGATACTCTGTCAGAGCCATATGTTGAGTACATAGGAATATCAGTAGGGAGGGGCAGTCAGTGAGTAACAATAAATACCAGTTGGGTACCCATGTACAGGAAATCAGAGCCTGGGAGTGTCTCTAGGTAGGAGTACCAGCAGTTGGATTTGGGGGTTTTAATATAGCAAGTCATGGTACAATTGTCTATTATCAACAAGACTAATCTGGAATGGATGCAGTTCTGTGAGTATCAATCTTATTCAGGATACAGATATATAGTATCGGGCTGTGAGTTTAGGTATCAATTAAATATGCGATAAACTAAGAACAAAGATCTCTGTTAACATAGAGCAAGGGGTGCTAGTACAGGTCTGTGCGTATCAGATATACATGCATATTTAAATTAATGGGCATTGTGTAGCAACAAATGGATGTACCGAGAACGGGGTATCAAGTTGTACATGTACCATATGTGGTACAGAGATGTGTGAGAATGGAGAGTTAGGTAGGAGGGGTTTTCCACTTGATTGTAACAGCAGGTAATGAGAGGGGTATGGGTTTGTGTTAGAGGCTTTTAAATCAGATTATTCTAGACCTGTGTAATGCCCTGCCCCTTAGCCAGACATTAGCCTATCTCACTGTTTTGTTTCAGACGATCACATCAGATCCTCTCTAAGTCGAGTCCCTACCTAGTACTGTCCTCCATCATATGTAATGGCATTCAATCCCTATTTAGAGTTTAAGACCATGTTTCTTCGAAGAGGACTTTCAGACCAGGTAATGTTCATTTCACATGTATTAGCTCAGTTCCCAAGCTCATTTATCATTTACCTTTCTTCACTTTGTCCTGCATATAGAGTTCAGTTCATTATTTCCATTATGCATACCTCTATATATATAGATATATCTGTATCATGTCAGCGTTAAGAAGGGTTTGTAGTTCAACTCATATCATTGATCAGTCCTCATTGGACTTAAAGTAACAGTTTGGTAGTTTTGACTAGGGTACTGTTTGAACATCAGGAAATTCACTTGACCAACATGTGTCAAATCATATGAGAGTCGAAATGGACTAGGGGTATCAGGATTAGGATGAGTGGGCATGCAGTCCCATATTTATACAAGTATGGGGGCGGCTACCTATAGTTTGTGCCATGGCCTAAGTGTTTGGCTAGAGGTGACATGGTAGGCTCTTGTACCTATTTTTCCCTAAAGCAAGTATGTGGCTAACCATATACCCAACAGATGTACTAGGTAGAAGGGAATCCAAGTGATCAATAGAGGTAAGAGTAGACAATTGAATGGTTCCTATAGGAATTAGTTTCACCTTAGTGTAAGAAGAGGGGGGCTCAAGCTCCTGTACATACCTAACAGAGTTGGGGGAGGAAGTATCCAAAATAGGCAATCGACTTTGACACCTATAGTAGAGTCAAACCCCACCCAATAGCATCATGTAAATGTTAGTGAAAGAAGTGACCGTAGGAGTATATACATCTAAAGACCAGTAATATTAGTAAATTTGAGTGATGTATCATATAAGATAAGTGCACAGGGGTACTGGTACACATATGACAACAGTAGTTATTTTAAGAAGGGGTCCAACAGACCTTACCCTCTCCTTGCAAACAAAGGTATCCGCAAATCAAGAAAAGGGATACTAGAAAGAGAGTGTGCAAGAAATTATGAATTAGGATAATAGGGAAACCATTACACAACAGAACAAGCATGTCAGGTGGACTGATCCTGGGTTAAATATATGCGAGATTCTGTCAAGAGGTGGGTTGGTAGGCAAGTTTCTGTAGCAGCAGTAAAAATGGTCATGACTACCACCCCATAGCAGAGTGTAGAGGTTATCAGGGTTAGAAAGGTTGGGATTCGAATCATATAAATGCATATTTCATAAATTGGGAGTAGATGTAACTCTGTGAATATAGGAACAATCTTGTAGGGGTGTGCAACACACAAGGGAGTATTAGAGAACACAATATTTAAAGAGGTGCAGGGGCTGAGTTCATATTTTAGTACAGTGTCCACCCATAATAGTAAAGTATCAGTTAGTTGGGTATAGAGTATCAGAACCTGTGTAAGTTTCAAGTGAGGGTAGTTGCTATGTGGCTCTAAAAAGATACCCAATTCATATAAGTTGGATATGGAAGGGTTAGTAGGCAACCTAGTATACACTAAATACCATATAGAGTTGACTAAAAACCAAGTAAACAGGGGCTCTAACCTTCATTTATTGAACCTAGTAAATAATACATGAAAGAGGTAAAGTATTACTTTCCTAAATATATCTATTGATTTGTAAATTCATAATATAGGTTTGGAGACTCGACTCAACGATAGAACCGTATCCGCAGCTCCGAACCTGAGGCAAGTATACCTTGTCTTTCTTTATAGCTTTATTATATGCTCATTTTCTTTCATTATCCAGTTGTTGATATGTGTTTCTTCATCATTATATAGTCCTTGTTCATAGTTACTCTTGTAGCCATATTGGACATGTTTCACACTTGTGCTTGATCGAGTCGTATCATAGATCGAATGCGTTATTGTTGAAATGCTATTTCCTATTTGTTATTTTCTCAACCTGCGAGTCTACACTAGGGGACGATGGTTGACTGTTTGCACCTACGAGTCCACACTAGGGGCGAGGGTGACTACCTTGAACTAACCTGCGAGTCCACACTAGGGGCGAGGGTTAGTGATTAGTTTTAAACCTGCGAGTCCATACTAGGGGTGAGGGTTCGGTTATTTGTTGATCTCGCGTTCACTTGTTTTTTTTTCCAGCAGTTCATTTATGCGTATTTGTTCAGTTTCGTGTATCAATTTTGCTTAGTCTTTTCTGTTTTATCCTGGATTTTCTTCTTGCATGATAAACTGATAGAAAGGCTTGTATATTATGTATCTTGCTAGTCTTCTGAGGACCTGATGATCTCTTCAGGTTTAGTCAAGTATTGAGCCAGGTGCACACGAGCAGGTTGAGCCAGCATCAGACCACGGTGCCCTTACAACAGAGGTTGTCTTTGATTAGCAGTTGTTCTCAGTTACTTATTTCATGTCTTTACTTTATTCCGTCTATTGGTAGTGGATTTGTGTCCACCAGACGTGACATAGATTCTGGATAAACTTGATATTCCATTTTATATTATTTAGTCTCATTTGAGTTAGTTGACTGTATCATATTCCTGTGGATGAGATCTATACTGCCATGTTAGTTCTATAGACTTTAGTGACCTGTGTATACTAGACAGCGTTCTACCGTCGACTACTGCGGCATAGGCTAGGCTTGGATACGCCTCGTATCTGAAAAACGGGTACGAGCCGTGACAAGTTTTTATGGTGGCCCATGCATGGTCTACGTTAATCACTTCGGTTACGTCGCTGTATCGTCGTGAGCCTGCACATATGATTAGAAACTTAGGATCTCATCCACGTAGTCTTGAAAATAGTATTGGTCTCTGTCTTTGATTTCTATTGAATCTTTGACTTGCATCCTGCTTGAAATCTTCATACCGTCTAATATTTTCTTTTGTTGCAGTAAATAGATTCTTAAGACAGGAACAACGCTTCCCTGAACACCCCACGGCTGTAGGAGGATTCTTCACTTACATGACCCCGTCGATGTAGGAAGGCCAGCTTACTCATCAAGGCAATCCGGCTCAACCGAAATATTCGAGATTTTACAGAGACGACATTCCACCACCAGCACAAGTTTCGCATCCAGCACATGTTCTCCAACCAACATATTCTCTACATCCAGCACCTACCATGTACCCTATACCAGCAATGTATCCAGCTCCCACCATGCATCCAGCTCCAGCAACGTATCCAGCACCTGCAGTATAACCAGCACATAGTCTGCCCCCACCACCCGTACTGGACAACGTTGCTCTCCTCGAAATCTTTCAGCAGCTCATCACTTCCCAGACGGAGCAGGCCAACACCTTTCGCGATACCTTGAGAGAGGCTCTCCAGACTAGAGATGCTCCACGACCACGCCCTGGAAATTCCAAGAATTTTATGGACCTTAGGCCCAAAGAATTCAAAGAAACGGAAGGGATTCTCTACGCGAATGAGTGTTTAGAGAACGTGGATCAAATTCTTTGGATGACTCGAGTTTCTGAAGACCTGGAGATCGAGTCAGCTAGCATACAGATTTACGACATCGCCCGTACATGGTATAGAGATGAGCCCCGATTTACCGTACCAGATGTGACTTGGAAAGAGTTCAAGGAGCTGTTCAAGACGAAGTTCTATCCCAAAGTAGACCACGAAGAGTTAGAGAACTAGTTCGAGAGCCTGGAGCAGGGCAACCTCTCTACCGACGAGTATACCGCAGAGTTCTTCCGCCTCAATCGCTTCACAGATGCTTTGACACCTGTAGCCAAAGCCAAGAAATTTAGAAAAGGGCTATCACATAAAATTTGCATAGCCATCGCCACCAGCCAGGCCACCACCTACGAGAAAATCTTGAAAGTCGTACAGGCGGTAGAAAAAGAGTTGAAGCGCAAGAAAAAAAGAGACTGAGACGCACATGAAGGAGGAATCAGCCAATCGGTAGCGGCAAAACATCCCAATGTCCCGATGGAGACCTCAGCATAGCAGTATCCTCAGCAACCACGAGCAACCCCACATCAAGTCCAAGACGTCCCCATTTGCCAGTATTACATGAAGAAAGGCCACGTACAAGAAAATTGTCGTAGTTGGTTAGGTTTGTGTAGGACTTGTGGGTCCAACCAACATAGGTCTCGAAATTGTTCGAAGAGAAACACGAGCGCCCCACCACAACCAACCGCACAAGGAGGCAAGCTTTTCCCATGATTACAGAGGATGCGACGACACCACAAGGAGCAGATGGCGGAAATTTTTATTAGATTATAGTAGTAGCATTATTAATAACTACTATGTTGATTTTGACTTGCGAGTATTCGCAATAATTTTATAGCAATATGTTAGACTACTCTTTCTAGTAGATCATGGCTTTATTTAAATTTCGAGGACAAAATTATTTCAAGGAGGGTAGATTTGTGAGTCCTTGAACCAAAATTTTCATTTAAATTTTTTGCTATTATCTATTCTCAGTACTATTTCAGTTTTAAAATAATTCATGAAATGTGAGTTTGTAAAACCCAAATTGTCAAGGGGGCTGAGTAGAAAATTTTCAAATTCAAACCCCAACTTGATAACTCCTTTCTGTTTAGGAACCAAATCCAGATTCAAATTCTACTGGCCGAGCTCTTATTCGAATCAAGAGATTAAATCCCTAAATAGGAATCAAGGAGATCAATCCAATCCGATTTTGAAACCAGGTTATCCTATCTACTCTTCCCTACGATTCTATCCTAACTCAACTTCAACCCTATCCAAAACCTTCTATATAACCTTAAGGGATCAAGAAATTCTTTCCCTTATCAGACCCAATTCTTTTCTGTCTTTCAAGTTCGTGAGGACCTGTTGTTCGAAAGCAAGCACTCGGCAGGAAAGGGGACCCGATTTTTCAAGCAGGTAACCACTTTCTTTGATTCCTAAAAACTAAATTTTGTCATTAAGTTATAAGAGTTTGTGTTAATTCCTAAACAAAACTAGAGGAAGAGGTAACCAAGTCTGGGATTAAAGCAATATAGGAGAGGTTAAGGGAATAAATATATCGGTTGGTGGATGGTATATTTAGATACTCTGTCAGAGCCATATGTTGAGTACATAGGTATATCAGTAGGGAGGGGCGGTCAGTGAGTAACAATAAATACCAGTTGGGTACCCATGCACAGGAAATCGGAGCCTGGAAGTGTCTCTAGGTAGGAGTACCAGCAGTTGGATTTGGGGGTTTTAATATAACAAGTCATGGTACAGTTGTCTATTATCAACAAGATTAATCTGGAATGGATGCAGTTCTGTAAGTATCAATCTTATTTAGGATACAGATATATAGTATCGGGCTGTGAGTTTAGGTATCAATTAAATATGTGATAAACTAAAGAACAAAGATCTCTGTTAACAGAGAGCAAGGGGGGCTAGTACAGGTTTGTGCGTATCATATATACATGCGTATTTAAATTAATGGCATTGTGTAGCAACAAATGGATGTACCGAGAACGGGGTAGTAAGTTGTACATGTACCATATGTGGTACAGAGATGTGTGAGAATGGACAGTGAGGTAGGAGGGGTTTGGCACTGATTGTAATAGCAGGTAATAAGAGGGGTATGGGTTTGTGTTAGAGGCTTTTAAATCAGATTATTCTAGACCTGTGTAATGCCCTGCCCCTTAGCCAGACATTAGCCTATCTCTCTATTTTGTTTCAGACGATCACATCAGATCCTCTCCGAGGTCGAGTCCCTACCTAGTACTGTCCTTCTTCATATGTAATGGCATTTAATCCATATTTAGAGTTTAAGACCTGTTCCTTCGAAGAGGACTTTCAGACTAGGTAATGTTCATTTCACATGTATTAGCTCAGTCCCAAGCTCATTTATCATTTGCCTTTCTTCACTTTATCCTGCATATAGAGTTCAGTTCATTATTTCCATTATGTATACCTCTATATATATAGATATATCTGTATCATGTCAGCGTTAAGAAGGGTTTATAGTTCAACTAATATCATTGATCAGTCCTCATTGGACTTAAAGTAACAGTTTGGTGTTTTGACTAGGGTACTGTTTGAACATCAGGAAATTCACTTGACCAACATGTGTCAAATCATATGAGAGTCAAAATGGACTAGGGGTATCAGGATTAGGATGAGTAGGCATGCAGTCCCATATTTATACAAGTATGGAGGCAGGCTACCTATAGTTTGTGCCATGGCCTAAGTGTTTGGCTAGAGGTGACATGGTAGGCTCTTGTACCTATTTTTCCCTAAAGTAAGTATGTGGCTAACCATGTACCCAACAGAGGTACTAGGTAGAGGGGAATCCAAGGGATCAAGAAAGGTAAGAGTAGACAATTGAATGGTTCCTATAGGAATTAGTTTCACCTTAGTGTCAGAAGAGGGGGGCTCAAGCTCCTGTACATACCTAACATAGTTGGGGGAGGAAGTATCCAAAATAGGCAATCGACTTTGACACCTATAGTAGAGTCAAACCCCACCCAATAGCATCATGTAAATGTTAGTGAAAGAAGTGACCGTAGGAGTATATACATCTAAAGACCACTAATATTAGTAAATTTGAGTGATGTATCATATAAGATAAGTGCACAGGGGTACTGGTACACATATGACAACAGTATGCTATTTTAAGAAGGGGTCCAATAGACCTTACCCTCTCCTTGCAAACAAAGGTATGGGCAAATCAAGAAAAGGGATACTAGAAAGAGAGTGTGCAAGAAATTGTGAATTAGGACAATAGGGAAACCATTACACAACAGAACAAGCATGTAAGGTGGACTAATCCTGGGTTAAACATATGCGAGATCCTGTCAAGAGGTGGGTTGGTAGGCAAGTTTCTGTAGCAGCAGTAAAAATGGTCATGACTACCACCCCATAGCAGAGTGTAGAGGTTATCAGGGTTAGAAAGGTTGGGGTTCGAATCATATAAATGCCTATTTCATAAATTGGGAGTAGATGTAACTCTGTGAATGTAGGAACAATCTTGTAGGGGTGTGCAACACACAAGGGAGTATTAGAGAACACAATATTTATAGAGGTGCAGGGGCTGAGTTCATATTTTAGCACAGTAGTCCACCCATAATAGTAAAGTATCAGTTAGTTGGGTATAGAGTATCAGAACCTGTATAAGTTTCAAGTGAGGGTAGTTGCTATGTGGCTTTAGAAAGACACCCAATTCATATAAGTTGGATATAGGAATGGTTCGTAGGCAACCTAGTATACACTAAGATACCATATACAGTTGACTAAAAACCAAGTAAACAGGGGCTCTAACCTTCATTTATTGAACCTAGTAAATAATACATGAAAGAGGTAAAGTATTACTTTCCTAAATATATCTATTGATTTGTAAATTCATAATATAGGTTTGGAGACTCGACTCAACGATAGAACCGTATTCGCAGCTCCGGACCTGAGGTAAGTATACCTTGTCTTTCTTTATAGCTTTATTACATGCTCATTTTTTTTCATTATCCAGTTGTTGATATGTCTTTCTTCATCATTATATAGTCCTTGTTCACAATTAGTCTTGTAGCCATATTGGACATGTTTCACACTTGTGCTTGATCGAGTCGTATCATAGATCGAATGCGTTATTGTTGAAATGCTATTTTCTATTTGTTATTTTCTCAACCTGCGAGTCCACACTAGGCGCGAGGGTTGACTAGTTTGCACCTACGAGTCCACACTAGGGGCGAGGGTGACTACCTTGAACTAAGCTGTGAGTCCACACTAGAGGCGAGGGTTAGTGATTAGTTTCAAACCTGCGAGTCCACACTAGGGGTGAGGATTCGGTTATTTGTTGATCTCGTGATCACTTTTTTTCTTTCAGCAGTTCATTTATGCGTATTTGTTCAGTTTCGTGTGTCAATTTTCCTTAGTATTTTCCTATTTTATCCTGGATTTTCTTCTTGCATGATAACCTGATAGAAAGGCTTGTATATTATGTATCTTGCTAGTCTTCTAAGGACCTGATGATCTCTTCAGGTTTAGTCAAGTATTGAGCCAGGTGCATACGAGCAGGTTGAGCCAACATCAGACCACGGTGCCCTTACAGCAGAGGTTGCCTTTGATTAGCAGTTGTTCTCAGTTACTTATTTAATGTCTTTACTTTATTCCGTCTATTGGTAGTAGATTTGTGTCCACCAGACGTGACATAGATTCTGGATAAATATGATATTATATTTTATATTATTGAGTCTCATTTGAGTTAGTTGACTGTATCATATTCATGTGGATGAGATCTAGACTGCCATGTTAGTTCTATAGACTCTGTGACTTGTGTATACTAGACAGTGTTCTAGCACCGATACTGCGGTGTAGGCTAGGACTTGGACACGTCTCGTATCCGAAAAGTGGGTGCGGGTCGTGACAGATCCAGAAGGTTCCTTTTCACCGACATAACCCCTGCCATCCTCGCCGTCCAATTTCCACCGCCCTACTTCTGGCGATCCTCGTCGTTCACCTCTAATGGCCGACGTCCTCTTACAGCCTATAAATATAGGCCGTCTCCTCCATCTTCATCAACTCCAATCTCGTGGCGAAGCCCTGCCCTTTCTCTACGGAACCCTTTTTCTCTGTTCGTCTATGGCAGTGTTGTTAGCCTTGGCTTCCCCTTGCTAGGCAAGCCCCATCATCTTCTTTGGTGGGAGTGATCATCTTCGATGATGAGTCACTCACTCAGTGATGCTATTTCCGATCGAAGCTTCAGCACCATAGCTATTCTCTCACCGATGTTCTCTATCACGCCCCGACCCAGGAAATCGCTTGTCCTTGCTATATTTTACCCGAATCATCGTCCTTGCTGGGGTGTGATGCCGTACGAGCCTGGAGTTGCGCTCGTGCAACGCAAGATAATAAGTTCACGTAAGTTTATCTCAAATTGATAGCATAAGCAGCGAAAGAAAATCGAGTATACAATAAGAATCTCTTTTATTGATAAATGAACTGAAGATTACATGGGTACTGAATAGTCCAACTGAAAATGCCAATAGGCTACATCGCTCATGATCTCTCTAGCTCACAAAGGATCTCGTTCCATATACCGTGCCTATTATAGCACATCCAAAGCTCTCGGCCGAACATCTTCATGTTGTATGCTGAAACCAGTGCGGTCATATGCCTCAAAATGCTACATAAATCCATACCTCAACGCGTCCAAGCGAAGCTCTACCACGAGCAATCCCATTCCTGAACCTGCAGGCAAACTAGTGAGGGATTAGTACTTTCATCCTCGCTGTACTGATCAAGACCCGCTCACCTAACCCAACACTAAATAATTTTAGTGGAGCATGCCAATTTTATTGGTGATCATTCTATTTAGCCTTAGGATTAGTTTTATGGCAAGCTTAAGCAGTAAAATATGTCATGAGCATAAATAGAAACATAAATATGTCCAATCTGGTGTCCCTGCGACAAATATCGTTAGCCACATGATTTCATAAATATAGTGATTGTGCCCATCTCCATCCCGTATATCCAAGCCTGTACGCCTATCATTATCACATAACTAATTGATCAACTTAAGCATAATCATAAGGGTAGCAGGCTCTGCGCCTGCACCTGATTCTCATCTCAGCCTACCGGTCCTACCTATATGAAGGTCACGGTGTTCTGCACCGTAATGGACTTGGTATCTCAACGTGTAAACAGACGATCACTCCAGTATGGGTTGCTAGTCCAGTATCCGAAGGATCCCAAACTTACTGATATCATAGCTTATCACAACATCGGTCGGTCGTAACCCGTCCTAATGAAGTGCACCATAAATACCAAACATAATTCCCTCCTAGGCCGAACGATTCCGGTGCCCCGGTCATAACCGTTTGATGGAAGCCGCACCCGTGCACGGGCCACCCGAGTCCATTGACCATGCAATATGCTTTTGTGTTTTATACAACCAAACATGTTCGCTTATCGCTCTTTCCCATCAGCATTATGCCCAAATACATACATATTGTTGCACGATGCCCCAAGGTAACATCTACTCGTCCAACGGTCCTCACGTTATTTGCATAATAGCAGTTCCACGACAATTGTGCCATAACTGCTTGTGTCACAGGCAAAGCATACCCTTCGATGTTCTGACAGTCCCGTGGTGTTGCACCACGAATTGTTCATTACGCATACTCGATCATTCGTATAGTTTTTCTGCACAGATGCATGCTTAACGCCATAATCAATGTTCTAGGCCTAGTATTCAATGTTCTCGGAGTCGTCCACGTAATACATATCTCGATATTGCCTTCAATGTTCTACCATTGCCTCCCTACCGTGACTTATGTACTTGATGCACGTCGCTTCAATTGTTGATTGTTTAATGTTCTATCTTAATGTTCGATATACACTAAGACCTTTACTCGATTCGAGCCATGCTGCGCTATCTCGATAGGAATACTAGCATAATATGGTACATCTTATTAGGTGAAAAGAGTAGGGATAATGGTCAAGAACCACCTACCTTAAACCGATACGCCTTATCGTTTTGCCGAGCTGATGCAGCTCGATTCCATAACTTTGTTGCACGACCAACTCTTTTGACTTAGCCATTTGAACACTTCATGTTCTGTTGAACTACTTAACTGTTTCGGTCTACCGTGCCAATGCCACAATCCGTTGCAAGGCGACGATTTGGTTTTGCGGACATCATTCCGAATAAGGCAAAATATCGACCTCTTATAATCCAGCGTAAAAGCGTAGCATGCACACGAAATCAACTAAAGTCAATATTTCTTCGAATCGGACTTATGCCGTGCGTTGCTTCGATTTGTAGATTCGATTCGACTCAAAACTTTCTTTCAGGGCCAACGTAACTCTTGCATCGATTCGTATCGATACTTCATCGAGTCAAAGTAACTCTTCGAGTCAATGATCATCGTAATACACCGTGTGGAGCAGAATATTACATAATATACCACTCAAAACAAGGTTCATCCTCGAACCGAAACCAACACTCATTGCAAGTGTTTCTCTTAGATAGTTTTACGATCTCGTGCCACTATCGTTTGAATCATATAACTTAGTTTGGATTATACACATATTTTAGGCGTCCCACCAATATATGCATTTCAGCCAAGCTCAATTGTAGGATATTGGGACAAAGCTAACAGGCTCAACTTAATTCCTCAAGCACCATCCATTCCGTACTCGACTTGGTCGGATCTTAGCGTTCATTTCCAAAATCATTCTTGTATGCATAATTCCATAACATGTGATATTTCCCAAACACCTTTGCATACGACATGATTCAAAATCACAACTTTGATTTCATATATTTATCATCGACCATCTAACGCATGCGTTGCATCAAGTCGTTGTGCATCCAATCGCAACAATCCTCCACAGCACCTACTCGTCCAATCTTTTTCTATCTTTCGCACAACTCAAGTCTTTCATCTAATCTTTCGTAAAATTTTGCCTCAATGACATGGACCGTCCAACATGTCCTAAATTCCTTTACCTGCCATTCACATTATGCCTTGCACACAACTATCCCAATATGATTCACATTCTCTCGATCTATCCCCGTATCGTGTCTGGGGCTACCCCCGCTGGGTAACATATCCAGACGTCGTGCTTAATCTCTTCCAACACAAGAGGTCAACTTGAGTCTATGATGCTAAAAAAGGCAACAATCTTTCCGACCCAAGGTCTTTTTACGATGCATTCATCTCTGATTCTCGATCGAGTACGAATCATTTACTCAATTTTTGAATGAATCCCAACTACTTCATTTCGTAACATAGATTATGCGTTGAACACACATAGCCTAATCGTTACTCAAACCGATCTACGACACAAATCTTAGGGTCATTCCACTACTCGTCGCCCTCGCGTATTGCAGAATTCTTGCAATCATCCTTACCGTATCAATATGATAAGTACGTTCCTTAATATCTATTCGTTCATCGACTAGCAACCCACTCAAATATTTTTTGATCAATCTCATAGTCTGTTCCTATCAATCCAACCCAAGGCCGTCCCATAAATTCTTGCAACACATAAACAATCGCCTAGACGTATTCTCTACACGCAGTACATCACCATTTTACTCTTGACACACTTATGCGATATTATTGGGTCATCCTATGGGACTTCAACATTCACTTGATTTCGCGGTCAAGTCTTCTAGGGTCAGCTGTCCCGAAGCTACGCTCGATAATTGAAGATCATCAATGAGGGACAGCTGCTACAAACCATGCTATATCCTATTTCGGAGCCAAATCAATTTTCGACAATTCCTATGGGACTTTACCTAATCCGACAAAATTTATCAATCCAAAATTTATCTGTCCACCCACGCAACTGATGTGCCGTTACTACTCGAATCACTCATGCACTACCGTTAACAATATCGCTAACCGAGCAATATTCGTTCGCCTCGGGTACAAGTCTATCTACTCACAGAAAATATCCGACACACTCTATCCTCATCGCAACAATTCTCGAATTCACCTTCGCATCAAACCATAAGCCAAAATCTAATTTGCCATGCCTTGCAGGTTTGACCATCCACGCTGGGCATAAATCACCATACCAGCGCTCACGCGGAATGATCACCCCAATCCGGTGTGACGCATGTTTGAGGCTAGAGTTACGCTCGTACAAGACAATAACGTCAACGTTGTGGTTATTAACGAAGCAATCAAGACAATTTTGTTTTCATCCAAGTAATATATCGATCCATTCTCAAATTCTTTCGACGTATTTCAATTTCCTCAAGTATGTTTACATAGTAATCACCTTTGCATAACTCATTTTGTGATTTAGGTACGTACTATCTTCCTTTCATATGAATTCCATTTTCGTATTCACCGTTATCATCCAAACTGACATCAAGTTAACTTGCATCTTATTCATCCAAAAACAATGCTCAATATAATTTTTTGTTCATTCGATCAGAGTATCTCCGAGTTATTGCACATCGTCTCTGATATACCTCAATACCGTTGTCGATGTGCATAACCTGAACATCTTCCTTTCTCATAAACCCTAATTCATTGCAATGACTGTTATTATCCAAACTCGAATACGAATCAAGTCTCACACGCATTAAGATCCATCCAGTCGTACCTAACTATCATCATTGGGCGACATGATTTCCAATTTCTTATATCTATTCTCGTATTCTCAAATCATACTTCCAAATTATGCTACTGACTCTTCACGCTAACTCAAATTCGTTCGCACGATTTCTTCGTACCTACTCAACTTGTTTCGAACAAGTCTTCCCATTAACTCAACTCAATTCGATCGAGTCGATTATTTCTTCAATGCATATTCTCCTTGCTATTCCCAGCCTATCATTCAGCTTACACTCAACGAATTCTCGTGACTCATCATTCATAGATGCGAGTTCATGCCTGATTGTACTAACTTAATTCATCGAAGCATTCTTGCATCGACTTATATCGAACAATTCCTACTCGAGTCTAGACACTATCCCATCCATTGCAGACAAACTTATCGCAATCGACACCATCGTCTTGACACATCTATCGCAAGTCTCCAAATAGTTTGATATAGCATTCACTAAGTGGTATTGCATATACCACTCAGAATTCGAGCCTAACACCATCGACACAAATATTCTGATGTACTGATCGCATATGTGGTATGGCATATACCACTCAGAAATTAGGTCATTTCTCTCGCAACGTACTAACCATTTCTTTCAACGTCTATTCGATCTAACCAGTGCATCGGTGATCATATCGATCACATACGCAACATTTGCTTATTCAAAGCTCAACTCGACATTCGGCCAACACATTCGTTCGCCTACTTCGAATCTCGAAACAACTCGGCCAACTTATATATTCGTCTACTCAATTCGACTTAGCGACCAACTCAACTCGCACGATTTCTCAATCCTATTTGTTGTAACTCGTGCAACAATTCATTCTTGTTGCTCAAAGCCATTACTGAACTCATTCAACATATCGCTATCCACTCGCATAGCCATATAACACGTATCATCCCATATCTCGACTCGTTTCACCGATGCAACGAACAACTCACAACTTGTAGCACTCCGTGCAACCAATAATATATACTCTTTGCACTTCGTGCGACCAACAACACGTATCTCATCGCACTTTGCGCAACCAACATCCCTATATTCATTGAACTTTGTGCAACCAACGACTCATAACTTGTTGCACTTCGGACAACCAATATTTCGTAACTTGTTGCACTTTGTGTAACCAATATTGTGCAATTTATTGCACTTGGTGCAACCAACATTTCGTAACATTATTCGACGACATCAAGTAAATTTCTAAACGTAAGCAGCAAAACACACAAGTATTTAGACTTATTGTATGGAACATCTAGTGTGGCATCGAGTAGATCCATGAGCCATGCAGTTGCGGAAACAACTTAGGGCTGATTGATTACGATAATAGAAGCAACTGACGGTCAAAGAGATTCGCTCACGGTCCAAAGGATGGAACCGCTCTGATACCAACTTGTTATGCCCCTACCCGAGAAATCGCTCGTCCCTGCTAGATTTCATCCGAATCATCGTCCTCGCTCGGGCATGATGCCGTACGAGCCTGGAGTTGTGCTCGTGCAAGGCAAGATAACAGGTTCATGTAAGTTTTTCTCGAATTGATAACATAAGCAGCGGAAGGAAACATAGTATACAATAAGAATCTCTTTTATTGATAAATGAACTGAAGATTACAAGGGCACTGAATAGTCCAACTGAAAATGCCAATAGGCTACAATGCTCATGATCTCTCTAGCTCACAAAGGATCTCGTTCCATACATTATGCCTTTTATAGCACATCGAAAGACTCTCAGCCGAACATATTCATGTTGCATGCCGAACCCAGTGCGGTCACACGCCTCAAAACCCTAAGGAACTCTATACCTCAACACGTCCAAACGAAGCTTCGCTACGAGCAAACCCATGTCTGAACCTGTAAGCAAACTAGTTGGGGATTAGTACTTTTGTCCTCGCTGTACTGATCAAGGCCCACTCACCTAAACCAACACTAAGTAAATTTAGTGAAGCATACAGATTTTATTGGTGATCTTTCTATTTAGCCTTAGGATCAGTTTTATGGCTAGCTTAAGCAGTAAAACGTGTTATGAGCGTAAATGGAAACATAAATGTGTCTAATTTTGTGTCCCTGCGACAAATATTATTAGCCACGTAATTTCACAAATATGGTGATTGTGCCCATCTCCGTCCCGTATATCCAAGCCTGTACGCCTATCATTATAATGCAACCAATAGATCAACTTAAGTATAATCATAAGGGTAGCGGGCTCTGCGCCTGCACCCAATTCTTATCTCAGCCTATCGGTCCAATCTATATGAAGGTCACGGTGTTTGGCACCATAATGGACTTGGTATCTCAACGTGTAAGCATTCGATCGCTCCACGTGTAAGCATACGATCGCTCCAGTATGGGTTGCAAGCCCCGTATCCAAAGGATCCCAAACTTACTGATATCATAGCTTATCACAACATTGGCCTGGTCGCAACCCGTCCTAATGAAGTGTACCATAAATACCAAACATAATTCCTTCCTAACCTAAACGATTTCGGTGCCCCGGTCGTAACCGTTCGAGGGAAGCCACACCAGTGCACGGGCCATCCGAGTCCATTGACCATGCAATACGTTTTTGAGTTTCATATAACCAAACATGTTCACATTTCTCTATTTCCTATCGGCATTATGCCCCAACACATCCATATTGATGCACGATGCCCCGACTTAACATATACTCGTCCAACTGTCCTTACGTTATTCGCGTAATAGCTATTCCGCAACAATTGTGCCACAATTGCATGCTTCGCAGGCGAAGAATACCCTTCGATGTTCTGACAGTCCTGTGGTGTTGAACCACGAATTGTCCATTACACATACTCAGTCATTCGCATAGTTTTTCTGCAGAGATGCACGCTTAATGCCATAATCAATGTTCTAGGCCTAGTGTTCAATGTTCTCGGAGTCGTGCACGTGATGCGTATTTCGATATTTTCTTCAATGTTCTACCATCGCCGCCCTACCGCGACCCATGCACTTGATGCACGTCGCTTCAATTGTTGATTGTTCAATGTTCTATCATAATGTTCAACATACACTAAGACCTTTACTCGATTCGAGCCACGCTACGCTATCTCGATAGGAACACTAGCATAATATGGTACATTTTATTAGGTGTGAAGGAGTAGGGAGAATGGTCAAGAACCCGCCCACCTTAAGACGATACGCCTTATCATTTCGCGAGCTGATGTGGCTCGGTTCGACAACTTTGTTGCACGGCCAACTCTTTTGACATTGCCATTCGAACACTTCGTGTTCCGTTGAACTTCTCGACTGTTTCAGCCTACCGTGCCCATGCTACGATCTGTTGTAAGGCGACGATTTGGTTTTGCGGACATCATTCTGAATAAGGTAAAATGCCGACCTCTTATAATCTAGCATAAAAGCGTAGCTTGCATACAAAATCAACTAAAGTCAATATTTCTTCGAATCAGACATATGCCTTTTCGTCGCTTCGATTAGCAAATTTGATTTGACTCAAAACTTTCTTTCGGGCCAACGTAACTCATGCATTGATTTGCATCGATACTTCATCGAGTCAACGTACCTCTTCGAGTCAACGAATCATCATAATGTACCATACGGAGCAAATAATTACATTCTCTTCCCTTCGGTCGGTCCGATCACCTTCTTCAATGAGTTCTCTGCCTTGGCAGTGGAATAGCCACCTTGACGAGCAGCAGTGAAGAGCCGTCGAGCTTCCTCCAATAGTTGTATATCTCCATCGACCGATCCCATTCCACAGCTTCCACCGACTCGATCTGTAACACCCCAGTCCCAAAATATATAGGACCAAGAACGTGAACATGCCAGCTGCACTTATACGAAGAATACTCCAATATATAGAATTCTCATATATGCACATAAGCTGTAAATAAATAATACAGGCCAGAATAACATATCTAATCTCATCACAGCTCAACACAAAGATAATGAAGTCCAAATAAAGGAGTAAGAGTATCAAAAGATAGCCGGGTGAACATACTCACTCCAAACAGCTATAAAAATAGTCTCACAAGATTCGGAGTCCGACCTCCGCAAAATAGAGAGTAAAAGAGGTGTAAAATAATGTCTACAACTGTCTCAGATATAGAATAAACTAGAAATCAGTAGTGACTGCCTGGTCATCGATGTAAGATGGATCTAGAGCCGCTCCATACTCCTGTGGAAAGTCGTCTAATCCTGGAAAGATAACCAGGTCCTCAGGGGACATAGCAAGATACAAGAAAACACCATGCCATATAACTGTGATAATATAATAGAAAGAAAAGAGATGCATGCAATAGGGTGCCTACCAGTTCTACAGTGAAAATGCAGTTAAGAACAGACCTTCAACGCATGGGTATCTGGCTCAGTAGCAGTAACTCAGGTATGGCCCCATCAGGATACCAGGGACCTCAAAGCATAACATTCCTCGAATGTCAGAGGCCAGCAGTATCAGTAATAGGAAAGTGTATAAGGACCCATACGTTAAGGACACTGTTCTACCCACCCAATGTCTAGTAGGGTCACATTCATGACTCATGAACCTCTAGTAACTGCCAAGTCTTCTAGCATACAATTCTATTGGCAGTTACTCCTATCCGTCGCACGCTCCATACGTATCGGTGGCCAGCCGACTACGCGAAAATGTGTCCTACATGTGACTCACATCACGTGATACAACAAGTGTCAAGGCCGTATGAGATATACCAATACCTCAACATCAGTGGGTGGTCACTAGACTAAGTCAATGCAAGAGAATAAATAAAGCAAGAAGAACGACCGATATAGTCGCTTGCACCCAAGTGTGACTTGGACGCACAGTTAAATATCACGAAACAATGCTAAAAATAACAACTGAAAATAAGAATATAATAATCACAGAGTAGGGTGGCAAGGTATCTTGCCTGGTGGTACAAAGTGGCAAGTCCAAAAGTAGCAAGTGTCCGCACCAAAAACTCACAAATCACAGATGACTCCAAACTCTGAAACAAACATCAAAAATGGTCTCGGTGAAGAAGATATACCTAGGAAACGCATGTCCAAAAGTCAAATTCTGGAACAGGGGCAAAATCGTAAATTCGGGTCAAACGATGTCCGCCGTTGGACCCGCTTTGCACCGAAACGCGTGCCGAAGTCTACGGTCTCTAAAGTCGTCAAACTACATGTCTACGGTTTCAGTTTGAGGAGAGGAACTCAACGGTATGTCCAGTTTTGGATTCCGAGGAGCCGTGTACAAAATCGCCCGTTTGAGTGGGTCGCGGGCCCGCCAAAATTGGGTTCCGATTCGACCTTCTCGGAATCGAACCAAACTCGGCATGCAGGACCAGAATTTCGATCCGGACCTGTTGGCGCAAGTTTGTCTCGATTCGACGACTGTACACAAAGTTATGGACAAGTTTGCAAAACGCCGATACGGGGGTATCTCGACGGATACACGTTGATTTCGTCGCACACACGCGACGAAACTGAGTTCCGTCAGTTTCCACACTTCCGCAACGTCCATACGCGTCTTTCGATGCGTATAACGCGCGACCACGTCGCCCGGTTTGTCGGGACGACGTCGTATCGGACAAAAATTTCAAAATTTTATTATTTTGAAAACAGTTTTTCTCACAAGTTCAACATGGAATTAATACACACATATAAATCGAAATACTAATCTACCAGTTACATTTCCATCGTGGTTAGGTTGTCTTCAAACGTGTTCAATTAGTTTTTACGAAAGTGTAATGAACAGCGAGAAAAGTGGCCGACAAGTTGGCGTTTTAAAACAGTTTTTAGAAATCAGAAAAGTGGGTTTTTCTCCAACTTCGTCTCGTTTTTTCGAGCAATCCTTTGGGGTTCCCAGGATTCTATCAGAAGGGGTTTGAAGAGGGTTATGTCTACTACGCACAGCATTCGATAGATTGAATTTTCGTCGAACAGGTTTAAAGAAAACGAAATTGGAAGAGGGGTACCTGAGTTCTGAATCAAACAGAGTATTCTCTGTTTTCCGTCGATTCCGAGTGATCCCGACGTCGTCGATGGCGAGTAGTCGGGGGCGTGCGCGTGAAGATGTCGGCCTGAGGTTGAGGGTGGAGAGGAGATGGAAAGATGGAGGGTTAGGGTTTCGGTTTTTATGCGTGGTTTAAATAGCGCCGCTGCTGCTATTTCTATTTGGAATAGGAATATGGGCTCGGGTTTGCTAAGTTCTATGTTAGGGGTGTGGGGTCGGTTGAGGTATTAGGGGCACAGCAGCATGTTTGCTGCTAAGCTTCACATGGGGTCGGGTTAATTGGTGTTGCAGCTATAAGCTGCTATCACAATTTCCTTATGGGGGTCGGGCCCACCAACAGTTTTGGTTGCTTATTACTTTTTTTTTTTTTTCTAATAGCATTTACTAAAGGCCATGGCCTTATCACTCGGCCAAGTCTGGCCTGGCCGCCCCTTGCTGGGGTTGGGCCGGGCCCACCAATGTTTCTTTTTCCTTTTTTTTTATAATAATAACTAATTATATATTTATACATATCAAATATTATGAATACCTTTTAAGTAAGCAATCAATTCCTAAAAAATTATCAATAAATTCCTAAAAGTACCAATAATTTCCTAAAAATTTCTAGAATTTATTTATATACTATATTTAATAGAAATATTAACATGCACACTTGTAATAAGGTATATATATACACATGCTTAATTATATTAATAACTTAATAGTAATTAATCCTTAACTAATAAAATACGTAACAAAATTAATTTAAATTAAAAAAATCAATATAAATTATGGGGGTTTACATCCTACCCAACTTAAAGAAAATTTCGTCCTCGAAATTAAACTAAGGTCGGGGGATCAATGCAATGCATGGAATTATAAATGCAAGACATACCTTCGTCTACGAACAAATGCGGGTAGCGGTTTCGGATGTCGTCCTCGCGCTCCCAAGTAGACTCTCCTGGCGAGTGATGCTTCCATGCCACGCGAACCAATGGAATAGATTGGTTCCGCAACACCTTCACTCGGCGATCGAGGATACCTACTGGTTGCTCTTCGTACGACAAACTCGGTCCAACTGTGATCTCGGAGTGATCAAGCACATGATTGCTGTCCGCCACGTACCTCCTCAGCTGAGATACATGGAATACGTCATGTACTCCCTCTAGTGACGGTGGCAATGCCAATCTGTAGGCAACCTCTCCAATACGTTCCAAGACATCGAAAGGCCCGATGTACCTTGGACTCAACTTGCCACGTCCTCCGAATCGAATCGTGCCTCTAGTGGGAGATATCTTCAAGAACACATGGTCGCCCTCTTTGAACTCCAAGGGTCGACGACGATTATCTGCCCACTGCTTCTGACGATCCTGTGCTGCTCGCAGGTGGTCCTGAATCTTCTTCACTGTCTCCACTGTGCTCAAGACCAACTCGGGACCCAATAGCTGTCGCTCTCCTATATCGCTCCAACAAACAGGAGACTGACACTTCCTACCATACAATGCTTCAAACGGAGCCATCTGAATGCTCGCTTGATAGCTATTGTTGTAGGAAAACTCCACAAGATGAAGATGGTCCTCCCACGAACCGCCAAAATCAAGCATACACGCTCTCAACATATCCTCTAGCGTCTGAATAGTCCGCTCCGACTGGCCGTCTGTCTGCGGATGATACGATGTGCTAAACTTCAATCGGGTGCCCAAACTCTCTTGCATGCTCCTCCAAAAGTGCGAGGTGAATCTCGAGTCACGGTCCGACACAATACTAACAGGCACACCGTGCAATCTCACAATCTGCTCCATATACATCTCCGCCAATACCTCTGTCGACTAGCCCACTCTAAAAGGCAAGAAATGTGCTGACTTCGTAAGTCTATCAACAATCACCCACACTGCGTCACGTCCTCTAGGACTCGGAGGAAAACCCGTGACGAAGTCCATAGTAATGTGCTCCCACTTCCACTCGGGAATGGGTAGCGGCTGCAATAATCCGGCCGTCCTCTGGTGCTCCGCCTTTACTTGTTGGCATACCAAGCACTTGGCAACAAAATGAGCTATCTTCCGCTTCATTCTGTGCCACCAATAATACTGTCGTAAATCGCGATACATCTTGGTCCCTCCGGGATGAATAGAGTAAGTCGAACTGTGAGCCTCTGCCATCAGCTCCTGTCGTAGATCTCCATTGGGAACATAAATGCGATCACCACATCGCAATGTCCCATCAGTGTGGATCCTCAATCCTGTCTGCTCTCCTGCTTCAGTCCTTTCCTTGAGCCGTCGAAATCTAGCATCATTAGGCAATGCTGCCTTGATGCGCTCTACTAATGATGATTGCACTTGAAGGTTGGCTAATACGCCATCTTCTCCCGGTAATACTACCTCAATACCAAGCTGCTCCAAGTCTCTAATCAATTCCTTCTGTGTAGTCAAAAAGTGTGCCATGGGCTTGCGGCTTAATGCGTCTGCCACGACATTAGCCTTGCCCGGATGATAATGTAGCTCAATCTCATAATCCTAAATCAACTCCAACCAACGTCGCTGTCGCATATTCAACTCCTTTTGTGTGAACACGTACTTGAGGCTCTTATGATCAGTGTAGATATCAACCTTCTCGCCATACAAGTAGTGTCTCCATAGCTTTAAAGCAAAGATAACCGCTGCGAGCTCTAGATCGTGGGTTGGATAATTCTTCTCATGCACTCTCAACTGTCGCGACGCATATGCCACTACACGACCATGCTGCATCAATACACATCCTAATCCCTTCCCGGATGCGTCGCTGTAGATCACAAATCCTCCTGGGCCCGATGGCAGTGTCAAGATCGGTGCTGTGGTCAATCGCTTCTTTAACTCGTCAAAAGCGGCTTGACACTCGTCTGTCCATATAAACTCCTGACCCTTGCAAGTCAATCGAGTCATAGGCCCCGCTATTCGAGATAAATCTTCTACGAACCGTCGGTAGTAACCCGCAAGTCCGAGGAAACTTCTCACTTCAGAAGCTGTTGTGGGAGCGGGCCATGATTTGACTGCTGTGATCTTCTCTGGATCCACCGATATACCATCGCCCGTAACATTATGGCCAAGGAATGATACCTCCTTGAGAAAGAAATCACATTTGCTAAGCTTCGCAAAAAGTCTCTCATTCCTCAATGTTCCCAAAACTATTCGTAGATGCTGCTCATGCTCCTCTTGACTCTTGGAGTAAATCAAGATATCGTCTATAAAGACTACTACAAATTTGTCCAAGTACTGGTGAAAGATCTTGTTCATTAAATTCATGAAAACTGCGGGAGCGTTGGTCAACCCGAAAGGCATGACCAAGAACTCGTAGTGTCCATACCTCGAACGAAAGGCCGTCTTGGCAATATCTTCCTTCCGAACCTTCAATTAGTGATAGCCTGATCGTAAGTCAATCTTGGAGAATACTTTTGCTCCACTCAGTTGATCGAATAGATCGTCTATATGCGGCAAGGGATACTTGTTCTTTACCGTCACTGCATTCAATGCTCTGTAGTCGATGCACATGCGCACTGTCCCGTCTTTCTTAGGCACAAAAAGAACGGGTGCTCCCCATGGTGACGCACTAGCACGAATAAATCCCTTCTCTAATAAATCATCAATCTGCGTCTTCATCTCTACCAACTCCTTGGGTGCCAGACGATATACTCGAGATGACATAGGCTCTGCTCCGGGAATAAGCTCAATAGAAAACTCAATATCTCGGTCAGGTGGTAGTCCTGGTAACTCCTCGGGGAATACATCCTCGAACTCGGTAATAATAGGGTGCTGAGGGGTATCGTGCATCATCATATGAGTCCCCGATGTGGGTGTCTCACAACTATCTCCGTATTCTTTGGTGAATTCAAACTCTGCCGCATTCGGTGGTCTAAAGATAATACTGCCCCTATGGCAGTCTATGAGGGCGAAATGCTGGCTCAACCAGTCCATTCCAAGAACCACATCAAATGTCGGCATAGGGAATACAAGAAGTCATGTCGTCATCTCTCTGCCATTTATCACTACAGGACAAAGTCTACAAATACCACTAACAGGTACAACTCCTCCTCCAGTGAGGATCTTAACATTCTTAGCTAAGGGTGTGATGGAAATACTGTGTCTAGTGGCAAAACTAGTGGCTATGAATGAATGAGTGGCTCCAGTATCAAATAATGTAATAGCAGGAAAAGATGCAACTAGAACCATACCTGCTATAACCTCTGCCTCTGTCTCTATATCCTCAACAGCCATAGTGAATACCTTCCCATGATTTTGTCCGGGGCCCTGAGTTCTGGCCCTCTCGAACTGTGCTGACTGAGGTGGTAATGGCGGGCGAGGTGCTCCTGTCGCTGGCTGAGGTGCTGGAAGTGTTGGGGCTAAGGACTGCTGTTCCGGACAATCTTTCACCTTGTGCTGTCCTGACCCGCATCTCAAGCATGATCCAAGTTGAATTCGATAGTCCTTCAAGACGTGTCCCTGCTTTCCGCAAAAGTTGCAGGTGGGCTTCTGATAAGGTGTGTGCCTCTGCTGAAACTGTCCTGTGGCCCTCCTGATAGGTCCACTCTGAGTAGCTCGGGCTGGTGTAGCTACTGGTGTATGGCGCCTCGATGTCTGCTGCTGTTCCTTGCGAAGAATCTCCTGTGCACGAGCTTCTTCCAAGATAGCTGAATGGGAGACTCGAGGCTGAGTAGTCGTATAAGACTTGAGCTCTGGTGCAAGCCCCTGGTGAAATCTCCTCGCCTTCTCTAACTCGGTCGGAATCAATCTTGCACAAAATTGACTCAGGCGGTTGAACTCTGAGTCATACTCATCAACTGTCATATTCCCTTGCTTCAGATGGAGGAACTGGTCGTAGAGACCATCTCGAACATGAATAGGGAAGAATCTCTCATAAAATGCATCATAGAACTGCTTCCAAGTGATCCCAGTGCCTAATCGTCTCTCTTCTGCCTTCCACCAGTGGTGAGCATTGTCTTCTAACAGTAGGTCCACTGCTGTCATCCAATTTCGAGTTGGCAACTGGGATGCCTTCAGTAGCTTCTCGGTACTAATAAGCCACTGTGACACCTCTAATGGCTTCTCCGTCCCTCTAAAGGCCTTGGGGTTCATATCTGTGAAATCTTTGATAGAGCCTTCATAGGGATGCAGAGCCGGTGCTGGTACTGGTGCTGGAGGTGGTGGTGGGGGTCTAGCCATGGCTGCCATCATCGTCTGTCTCATCAGCTCAGTCTGCTGCCACTGAGCCTGCATCATGGCATACATAAACTGAGTAGTAGGGCTCCCATCAGTCGGTGGTGGAGGCATCTGAGGTCCCGACTGTGGAGGAAACTGCTGAGGGAATGGTGGTGGTGGAGGCAGTGGTATATTTTCTCCCGGTGGCATTATAGTAGTCTGTCCAGCCTGGCTGCCTGGGGGTGCTGCGACCTCTGGGTACTCCGTCGTAGTAGGCTGTGACAGTCCTAGCTAGTAAGGTGTCACTGGAGTCATGGGAGGATTCTGTCCCTCCGGAGTAATCTCCTCACCAGATGTGAGGGCCAAGGCAGAAGTGCGTCCGCTTCGTAGATTCATACTGTTGGCACGAGGAAGATAAGTTGATATTAGGAAAGATTCGATATGAAGTAAATCGAATAATCAAGGAAGTTTCAAAAAGATTGGAAGTCAAGGGATAGTAGTAGTTCTGGATGAGATATTCCTATTGCTATATGCAGCTTGTTGGGCACAATCATGTAACCCAACAATATTAAATCGGACCTGCATGGGCCACCACAAAAACATGTAACGCCCCAGTCCCAAAATATATAGGACCAAGAACGTGAACATGCCAGCTGCACTTATACGAAGAATACTCCAATATATAGAATTCTCATATATGCACATAAGCTGTAAATAAATAATACATGCCAGAATAACATATCTAATCTCATCACAGCTCAACACAAAGATAATGAAGTCCAAATAAAGGAGTAAGAGTATCAAAAGATAGCCGGGTGAACATACTCACTCCAAACAGCTATAAAAATAGTCTCACAAGATTCGGAGTCCGACCTCCGCAAAATAGAGAGTAAAAGAGGTGTAAAATAATGTCTACAACTGTCTCAGATATAGAATAAACTAGAAATCAGTAGTGACTGCCTGGTCATCGATGTAAGATGGATCTAGAGCCGCTCCGTACTCCTGTGGAAAGTCGTCTAATCCTGGAAAGATAACCAGGTCCTCAGGAGACATAGCAAGATACAAGAAAATACCATGCCATATAACTGTGATAATATAATAGAAAGAAAAGAGATGCATGCAATAGGGTGCCTACCAGTTCTACAGTAAAAATGCAGTTAAGAACAGACCTTCAACGCATGGGTATCTGGCTCAGTAGCAGTAACTCAGGTATAGCCCCATCAGGATACCAGGGACCTCAAAGCATAACATTCCTCGAATGTCAGAGGCCAGCAGTATCAGTAATAGGAAAGTGTATAAGGACCCATACGTTAAGGACACTGTTCTCCCCATCCAATGCCTAGTAGGGTCACATCCATGACTCATGAACCTCTAGTAACTGTCAAGTCTTCTAGCATGCAATTCTATTGGCAGTTACTCCTATCCGTCGCACGCTCCATACGTATCGGTGGCCAGCCGACTACGCGAAAACGTGTCCTACATGTGACTCACATCACGTGATACAACAAGTGTCAAGACCGTATGAGATATACCAATACCTCAACATCAGTGGGTGGTCACTAGACTAAGTCAATGCAAGAGAATAAATAAAATAAGAAGAACAACCGATATAGTCGCTTGCACCCAAGTGTGACTTGGACGCACAGTTTAAATATCACGAAACAATGCTGAAAATAACAACTAAAAATAAGAATATAATAATCACAGAGTAGGGTGGCAAGGTATCTTGTCTGGTGGTACAAAGTGGCAAGTCCAAAAGTAGCAAGTGTCCGCACCAAAAACTCACAAATCACAGATGACTCCAAACTCTGAAACAAACATCAAAAATGGTCTCGGTGAAGAAGATATACCTAGAAAACGCCTGTCCAAAAGTCAAATTCTGGAACAGGGGCAAAATCGTAAATTCGGGTCAAAACGATGTCCGCCGTTGGATCCGCTTTGCACCGAAACGCGTGCCGAAGTCTACGGTCTCTAAAGTCGTCAAATTACATGTCTACAGTTTCAGTTTGAGGAGAGGAACTCAACGGTATGTCCAGTTTTGGATTCCGAGGAGCCGTGTACAAAATCGCCCGTTTGAGTGGGTCGCGGGCCCGCCAAAATTGGGTTCCGATTCGACCTTCTCGGAATCGAACCAAACTCGGTATGCAGGACCAGAATTTCGATCCGGACCTGTTGGCGCAAGTTTCGTCTCGATTCGACGACTGTACACAAAGTTATGGACAAGTTTGCAAAACGCCGATACGGGGGTATCTCGACGGATATACGTTGATTTCGTCGCACACACGCGACGAAACTGAGTTCCGTCAGTTCCCACACTTCCGCAACGTCCATACGCGTCTTTCGATGCGTATAACGCACGACCACGTCGCCCGGTTTGTCGGGGCGACGTCGTATCGGACAAAAATTTCAAAATTTTATTATTTTGAAAACAGTTTTTCTCACAAGTTCAACATGGAATTAATACACACACATAAATCGAAATACTAATCTACCAGTTACGTTTCCATCGTGGTTAGGTTGTCTTCAAACGTGTTCAATTAGTTTTTACGAAAGTGTAATGAACAGCGAGAAAAGTGGCCGACAAGTTGGCATTTTAAAACAGTTTTTAGAAATCAGAAAAGTGGGTTTTTCTCCAACTTCGTCTCGATTTTTCGAGCAATCCTTTGGGGTTCCCAGGATTCTATCAGAAGGGGTTTGAAGAGGGTCATGTCTACTACGCACAACATTCGATAGATCGAATTTTTGTCGAACAGGTTTAAAGAAAACGAAATTGGAAGAGGGGTACCTGAGTTCTGAATCAAACAGAGTATTCTCTGTTTTCCGTCGATTCCGAGTGATCCCGACGTCGTCGATGGCGAGTAGTCGGGTGCGTGCGCGTGAAGATGTCGGCCTGAGGTTGAGGGTGGAGAGGAGATGGAAAGATGGAGGGTTAGGGTTTCGGTTTTTATGCGTGGTTTAAATAGCGCCGCTGCTGCTATTTCTATTTGGAATAGGAATATGGGCTCGGGTTTGCTAAGTTCTATGTTAGGGGTGTGGGGTCGGTTGAGGTATTAGGGGCACAGCAGCATGTTTGCTGCTAAGCTTCACATGGGGTCGGGTTAATTGGTGTTGCAGCTATAAGCTGCTATCACAATTTCCTTATGGGGGTCGGGCCCACCAACAGTTTTGGTTGCTTATTACTTTTTTTTTTTCTAATAGCATTTACTAAAGGCCATGGCCTTATCACTCGGCCAAGTCTGGCCTGGCCGCCCCTTGCTGGGGTTGGGCCGGGCCCACCAATGTTTCTTTTTCCTTTTTTTTTTTTTATAATAATAACTAATTATATATTTATACATATCAAATATTATGAATACCTTTTAAGTAAGCAATCAATTCCTAAAAAATTATCAATAAATTCCTAAAAGGACCAATAATTTCCTAAAAATTTCTAGAATTTATTTATATACTATATTTAATAGAAATATTAACATGCACACTTGTAATAAGGTATATATATACACACATGCTTAATTATATTAATAACTTAATAGTAATTAATCCTTAACTAATAAAATACGTAACAAAATTAATTTAAATTAAAAAAATCAATATAAATTATGGGGGTTTACACGATCAACTCGTCTCTTCCAATCGAGCACGGTGAACCTCCTCCACACTGTCCTTTGTGGTGGCGATTGACAGGCGATCGACAGCCTAAGATCGGTATGTCATCGCTCTTTTAGTGATCAATTTTGATCTATTCTTGATCCGAATGATGGAACTTCGATTTGAATTCATAGGAATTCTGTTCTTGATTGGTTTTGATCAATTTTGTGGCATTATTCGATTACTCATTTTGATTTGGTTTCGTTCGATTGACCATTGATTCAGTTTTGAAATCATTAAGATTTATGGATTGAACATTAAACTGATCCTTCTGTTCTTGAGCACCAGGTGCTTGACTGTTTGCTTCAGAGGAGGAATTAAGACATGTGGTAATGGATTTAGAAATGAGAAGATCGTGTTAGCGAGCCAAGGATGCGGGTATAGCTCTTTCCTAATCTTATTCATCTGTATTCATTTCGAATTAGAAGGGGGTATAGCTTTGCAAAAGATAGATGGTTAATACTACAACTGAGGACATATGGACATGAACCTTTGAGGAGATTAGATGCAGAGGATTGTCGTTGTTTGCAAAACAAAAGTTTGATTTCTACAAACTAAGAAAGAAAGAAAGTACAAGAGTACAATAATTTCTGGGAAAGTACAACTATAGGAATCTGATCATAAGACGATCACTTTATCCTTTGGACGATGTGATATTGAAGACACAAGCCTGTGGAGAATACAACAGCACTTTAGCAGGAGATTATGATCATTAGTGATGCTTTAGACCTGATTTGAAACTCTATTAATAGAGTTCTGAAATAACTGTTTTCTGGGTTGCGCGCAATCTGTGTTGCGCGCCTCCAATCTAGTTGTGCGAACGGTTACTTTAACTGCTGGTGACGCGTGGGATCCTGTCAGTAAAATGCGTTCGGTCGAGGGAAGTGTAGCGGACACATTCTTCAAAATTAGTGGCAAGCGCGCCACGTCATCTAGCTTCTGGACAAAAATTAATCAGGTGGCGCCAACTAGCCAGGTTGCGCCGACGCAACTTGATAACTGGCACCTCTGACTCAGTCTTCTGTACTGTAAAAATTTCTTGCGCCCTTCGATGGCTTGCACGAGCTAGTTATCAGCATTTAATACTGACAAAATCTTCTCGAGTGCCGTATTGTTCGGGATTCGAATAGATATTCTTCGATTGTTGTGCTGTCGGTAATGATGGCGATCGTTACAACTTCTTGAGGAAGTTATCCACGTGGATCTCGTGCACCTTGATGTGGGCGCAACCTGGTTCTCGCGTATGTTATTGATTAGGCGCCACTTGGTGCTGGCTCCTTCTTGTGAGTGGCGCCCATTCATTTTTGAGCTTATACAAGACCCCCTTCAAAGTTTTCAAAGTTTTGAAAGATTTTAAAATTTGAAATACTTTGAATTAGAAATGATCGACATGAGTTGCGCCTGTTAGTAATACAACTGACCCCGACTTTTGAGCGCAAGTTGCGCAACTGGCAGAAAATCTCTTTGGACTATAAATAGCCTTTAAGAGAGAAAAAATCTACTTTTTCCTGAAAAGTTATTTTCTCTTCATCTTCTATCTTCTTCTTCCCAAGTTCTAAAAGAAGCTTTTCAAGTCACAAACGACGTCAAACGATCTGCTCCTGATAAGGACAAAGCCCCTGTCGGGCCTTCGTCGTGCGCATCACCGATGAGGGCGCCTCGCTATGCACCACCGTCATCAAGAGCTGAAAGAGCCAACCCGCCACTCGAACGTGATCTTTGGAGAGCAAATCGACCATCTCTTGGCGCCAGTGAACAATAATACATGGTGCCAGAGTCAATCATCTCTTTTTATAGCTCTGGTTGACCTGCGCACTTTGTAACATGCACCTCCTCTTTTTAGAGTGCATGCGCGTACTTCATCACTTGCGCCTCCTCTTTCTAGAGTGTTGGCTGCCTCAAAACACACTTTTTTTTACAAACTGTGCTGTACAAATTTCGAACTTGCGTCTTCTGAACTTACGCAATCGCATACTTCGGACATGCGCACTTCGAATTTACACTATGCGCAACTTGATAGCTTGCGCAATGTAGAACTTGAATTCATACTGCCTTGAATTCTAACTTTAGTTCATAATGTCTTGAATTTACTAAGCGCACTCTGTAGACTCGCGCAACATAGAACTGTGTGCATCCTGGGATATTTTTTAGAGGCTCATGTAACCTATGACTTCGCGAACCCTGCTTTAAATTTAGAGTCTGTTTTATAGACTTGGTAATCAATCTTTTCTCTCTCTTTCTTTTTGCAGTTGATCTCCAAGAAGAACCCGATGCCGAGAGATTAGCTTCAGCTTTCAGAGTTTCGGAGTATCGAAAAGACTTATCACATGTATCGTATCCTCAATACGATCTTCCTGAATCCAAAAAGTCCATGCTTGTTGCTCAAAAAAATACCACTTTATTGTGCCTAATGAATGACGATCCTTTAGAAAACTTGGACAATGTTGTACAAAAGAAACTGGATTTCTTGTTTGGAGACGCAATCAAGAAGACATCCCAGCCTAAAATAAAAAAAGAAGATAGGATTTACTAATGTGGGGACATAATTATATACCTCACAAAAATATCGAGGCACATGTCCCTGTCTCGCTATGAACTCTCCAGTTATCCTGCATGGGATATGACCCCAATTCAACCAGCCAGAGTTGGAAAAATATGCTACAGGTTGGATCCTCTGAACAACGACTTATTCTATAGCACCTCGGAGAAATGCAGTTCTCATCTGAGAGGTTTGAAGCCAAGCTGTGTGCCTCCCGAAGATTCATCGCTGCTACTTCCCATCAGAGTGCCCATCTTTGCGAACATATTTACGAAGGCTGAAGGAAGGTATCCAGACCAGACCATGCATTTAACATGCTTAGTGAACCCTGATATGAAGTGTTGGAACTGCGTTGTAATTTGGGTATTGGATCAGTTCAAGGATAAACTCCTCGAATTAGAGCTCTAGGATCTGATCTAGGTTACTGCTCAAGGCTTTCACCCAAATACCCATTTTTTTAGCTCTGGTAGAAAGATACAATGATAGGACCGGCACCTTCATGACTCCTCACGAAGAAATTGGATTCACGCTTCATGAGATGAAGTATCTTTCACACTTACCAATGGGCGATAACCCATGTGAAGAGTACGTGCCCACGAACGAAGAACTGGATATCTTAGCAACAGAGAACCCTCAAATGGTAGCTGTGTTTGAGGAACTTCTATGCCACTATATGATATGTTCCCTCTATTATAAAAGTGCTTCAAAAGGGACCTGCTACACAACCAAGTGGCTGCCATACTTATTTTTGGGCCATATCTATGAAGATAAGATCATCGAGAGTCAGGCTTGCGATCCTTGCTTCTTCAAACCACTCAGCCGCAGCGACATAGAAAAGTTGATAGGAAAATATAAGCATGTTGATAACATCTTGAATGTAGACTGGTACCCATTTACAGTTGGTGCTACCATCGAGAGTTATCTTAGGTAGGGTTACAGACCCCTGTCTTGAGAATCCCAGCTGGCGGGTTTTCTCTCATTGTGGCTACGGCGGTTCGTAGTACCCGGAGCTAGTGCAGTTGATCGATTCTATCGAGGCTTACTATTCGCTATCGTGCGCCTAGTGTTCGGCTACAAGATGGACCTCCTCTCGGTGATTTGTCGCTTGAACGCAGGCCTGCGTTCCTTTGTTGACACCATGGTGCATGATAAGGCTGCTCGGGAGGACTTTACTCGTACCAAAATGCCCTACACTTATTTGTTTGGGTGGTTACTGCTGCACTATCCCAGTTTGATGGACCCTGATATGAGTGTAGTCGGAGGAGACTTCATCAAGCGTTATTCCGATGCTCGGTGGAATATAAACGCACTTTCATAATGCAGAAGAGCTCTAAACCGAGGTTCTGGATGGAGATTTCAATGTGTTCCTCCCCCTCCAGGATATGAGAATCTTCCCCCACAGCTCATGGATTTAGAAATGGCGTCTCTCCGTCTGTCTTCGACAAATTTTGCATGGTTAAAGACAATCCGGCCATTCCACATGGTGTACCGGTTCGAGGGCGATTGTTTTCTGGAACCATATTTACCAAGCCGATTCGGTCGCCAATTTGGTTACGATTAGATGCATGTGGGGAACGCCACCACTTATTTACAGGCCAAGGGTTTCCTGATTGATGGTGCCAACGCTTGGAGATATTATAATGCAAGAGGTATCAAGGCCATATTCTCGATGCCCAATACTCCTGCTCAAGTAAGCCCGCATATTTTATATACATATGTAAATTTTTATACTTCGCCAATACTTTCGCCAAAAAATTCTGCCTAGCCCACAGCTTTGCTAGTGATAAACGATCAAGGGCTGGGGTTTACACTGCACAATCATTCAGAGATGCGGAAGATCACGATCCCGTCGATGAACCTTTGGAGGCTTCTCTCGTAGGCTTCTATGACGAAGTCAATGATCTGTTGGATGTGTCACTAAAGACACGAAAGGAGAAGTCTCCTACAAAGGGGCTTAGTCAGAAAAGAAAGGCTGGAGAATCGTCTGCTCCATCATACCCTGACGAATTCTCTTCTTCTCCTAAGGCTCCATGAAAGAAGAAGAAGAAGAAGACCACATTGGTCATTGCTGAGCAGCCAACTACCAGGACAACGCGGTCCTAGACAAAGCAGATGCAGATAGAAGCATCTGCTGGTGGAGGAGAGACAACTCCTTTTTCAGTTCGAAGAGATAATATAGTTGTCCGTGAAGAAGTCATTAGGGAGCCTAACATGTAAGATGATCTTGATAATGTTGAAGAGGAACCTGAGACACCTCTTGTGCATAAAACTAAAAGGAGATTAAGATTAATGGTGACTCCAGCAGACCGTCAAGAAATTGACGCTTCGCCCACTCCTTCCATGCCGAAAGAGTCTTTGAGTCGACCTGACGTGTCGTTGCCTTCGTAAGATCTGCCATATCCACAAGGTAGTTTTAATACTCTTTTAATATGATCAAGATTGAGTAAAATATTAATATTGTTCTTTTCTTATCTGTAGAGGTTACAGCAACCAGCGCTCTGGCTCCGATTATTACAGAAAAGACCTCAAAATACATGATCATGCAGATGACCATTCCTGTGACTGCACTAGCTGTAGCATGAATAATAATGTCATCCCTAACTCCCGAGGTCCCAGAGACTACACTTCCTGAGAAAGTGTTTCCAGAAACCACTCCCAATGTTGCAGCTCCTTCTACAGCCTAAACTCCTACCCGCTCCCAGGAGGATTGAAAAATAATAGTGGCACTCGAAGGCTGTGACTTTGGTGATGAATTGATCGAAGAGAACTCTGTAGATGCTGCTTCTGATCTCAACAAAGATGGAGCAGATCAATCTCTCGTAGAAGTCATGCAAGAGCAAGACTTAGCAACCAAAGAGGGCCAAATTACTGGTGAGGATAAAAATCACCCTGTTGATGATGAAGGGCATCCAAGCCCAAAAGATAACGATCAAAATGAAAATGACAACCCTGATGTTAACCAAGAAGTTGGTGAAAATCAGGCATTAACTCTTGAAGACATCGAAATCGATGAAAATCCCAGAACTGATGCTGAGGGGACTCAAACCCCTAAAGAACAAGTTTTTGGAACCAAGGGAGTAGTAGCGATTGCCCAAACTAGCCAAGCAGGGTCAGGGGCCAGAAGCAGCCATTTTCTGTCATGCAGTTCAGAGGCTGGGAGTAGCCAAGCGGCAGTGTCTAAGACTACTATGGCAAGGCTCCGCTCAGATCTGGATAGTCCCCGTAAAACCCTATACATACTACCGAGATCAGGTAAATTTTTGACTTTCATTTACCTTAACTCCTTTGATGATGTATAATGATTGTGTATCTTGATCACAGAGGGTCCCGTGGGGACAATTGCAACAGCTCCGTCGACCGCCTTCAGCTTTAGCTCGACCATGGCTCCTCTGGATATGGGGACCCAGACTGGAAAAGGAAGCTCTTCTATGATGCATGTACTCGGATCTCCTGGTGCACAATATGTGATTCCTACAGTTGCTGCAGAAGGATGAATTCAAGCATAAGTGGCCACTCCAGGTATCTCAGCGATGAACAGAGTCATCGTTGAAGCTTATACCAATGCTTTCTTCACATCTCTGAGGCCTCTAATTCAAATGATCATGGAAAAGGACCAACCTTATGAGTCAGTAAGAGGCCCTTCTTTCTTTATTATTGGAGCTATTAGTAAAATCAACAATTTGGATAGGGTCAACTATTTGGAACATATCATGTATGAGCTTGAGGAATCCATCAAATCTTATAATGATCTAATAAGAGGAATTATCCAAAAGCTCGTAGATACTGAATGTAAAGCGATGGCTCATGAGGCTGTAATACAAAAAGCTAATTTTGAAGCTTCTGTGGTGGCTTCTCATAGCATTCTACAGAGTTAAAATCTCGCATTATCGCAACAAATTCTTCTATTGAGCGTCATAAGATTGAAGCTGCAGAGAAGGAGAAAGAAGCTTCTAAATACCAAGCTCATCTTCAGGATTTAGAGATTGAAATGGCTCGACTCCAAAAAGCACTCAAAGCGGCTCGACGACGTGAAGAGGAGGTATTGGTAATGCATCAAATTGCTGCGAGCCAACTAGATGACCTGAGGAGGCAATGGTATGCACTTATCCAAACTGAAGGTGTAGAACTGGAACGTCGGGCTGGCTCGCTGCAACCATTTGATCCAGAGCCGGGGAGAGCTCTAGCTAGGCAGAGGATACTCGACTCTAGAACAGAGAGAGCGGAGAATCTGAAAAGGCTGATTGTTGATCTCAGTACCCAACCTCCTCAATGAAGTTGTTCATGTCTTTTTCTTATCTTTCAAAGGATGTACTTTTTGACATTTTGAACATCATTCAAAATAAAAGTTAATGCTCTTTTTGTTGTTCCATTGCTTATTGCATATATGTGATAGACATAAGTAATAGATAAGAATAGAAACTATGTTCAGAGGTACCGGATATAACATATCTTCTAGAAAATAATAATATATTCATTATATCCATCCAGAGGTAATGTGGACATGACATAATATAATTCTTGGAATATTGTCAATTTAGAAGACGACTTTATCAGAGGTAATATGGACATGATAGGTCGCTGATATAGATAATATAATTCAGAGGTAATATGGACGTGAATCATTGACTACCTTTGAATCAACTGGGATTCAAAAATATGATATCTTTTAAAAACAATTGGGTTTCAAAAGATAACATTTGTGATGATATGATATGATCTGGATAGACTCCACTGGGGATTTTCTTTGAGAGTTTATTATATGTGGAAGAGTAAATAAAAGATAATAAATCGAAGAGTTGAAGGATATACAATATTCAGAGAATATCTTATACATTCTTCAAACATAGTATTGTTTTAAGAATTTGCCATTGATAGGCATCATAGTGACTCAGCCATCCATTCCGGTCAGTTGATAAGCTCCATTTGAGAAAACCTTGCTTACAACATAGGGACCTTCCCTTTTTGCTTCGAATTTGCCCTTGCTCATGTGTGTCATAGTCATAGGACGTCTGACAGTAAGGACTAATTCGCCTTTTTGAAATGCTCGTACTTTGACTTTACGGTTGAAAACTTTTGAGATACGGGCTTGATGTAGCTCAATATGTTGTTGAGCTAATAGCTGCTTCTCGTCAACTGCTTTAAGCTCCTGAAGCCGAAGACGGTCATTGTTTTCTGCTATGAGTTCATTGGCAATTACAATCCTTAGAGATGGCATTTAAATTTTCAATGGTAAGACAGCTTCGCATCCATACACCAAGGAGAAAGGTGTGCTACCGGTTGGAGTGCGTATAGTAGTACGATAAGCCCATAGACATTCTCCAAGTTTTTTGCTCCAGTTCCTTTTATTGGTAGAAATGAACTTCTTGAGAAGCTTGATGATGGTTTTATTGAATGCTGCTGCTAAACCATTAGCTGCAGGATTGTAGGTTGTGAAGCAACATTATCGATTCTGTTGTCATCACAAAATCGAATAAACTTCTGACTGATGAATTAGGGCCTATTGTCATGAATAATTCGTCGAGGAATGTCGAATCTATATATCACATAATGTTTGATGAAATTGATGACGTTGCTGGTATTGACTTCGGCCAAGGGTATAACTTCTGCCCACTTCAAGAAATAGTCGGTTATAGCTAGTATAAACCGATGTCCTCTAGATAACGGTAGGTTAATAGGACCAATGATATCGATGTCCCAAGCTTCAAAGGGCCATGATGCGGCAGTCGGGTGAAGGAACTCCGACGGTTGATAGATAGAATCTGCATAGATTTGACAGACTCGACATTTTCTTGCATATTCAATGGCATCTGATACCGTAGTCGGCCGATAGTAGCCCATACGTCGGATACAATCCTGTAGCTTAGGATCGGGCCGATGTGTACCACATATACCATCATGAGCTTCACGTATTATTTGTTTTGCTTTATCTCCCGCTAGACAGCGTAAGAGTAGACCATCAAATGTTTGCCGATAGAGGGTCTTAGAGGTGTGATTGTAATAAAACTGGAGTGATCACCTATGAATTGTTGTAGCTTCCTTAGGATCTTCAGGTAAGATGTCATGTACCATAAAGTCGATGAAAGGAGCTCTCCAGTCTTCACTAATGACGTTGATTTCAGTTGAATTGCTGAACACAATATTTGAGTTATTCTTGATTGAAAATAACTCTCTATTAGTGATGACAATCATCTGTTGCCTTCTC
Organism: Iris pallida; assembly: GCA_029216955.1. Lineage (NCBI taxonomy): Eukaryota > Viridiplantae > Streptophyta > Magnoliopsida > Asparagales > Iridaceae > Iris > Iris pallida. Next base: position 3,589,839 of record JANAVB010016195.1, read on the forward strand.
ACTGGGATTGCTAATTCGACTGCCAGATTAGCAAGTGTATCAGCTTCTGTATTGCAAGCTCGACGTACATATTCAATGAAGAAGCCCATGAACGATGTAGCTATTTTGACTGCTACTTCATGATATGGAACAAGGTCTTGGTGCCTATGTACCTCTAACTTGATTGATAATCAGTTTAGAGTCTCCATATACTTCAAGATATTCAATATCCAACTATTTAGCCAATTGGAGACCAATAAGCAGAGCGTTGTATTCAACCACGTTGTTGGAACACGACTCGTCTAAAGAATGAGCTCTTTGAGTAGCTAATTCTACTGGTGATACGAGGACGATTCCAACTGTAGCGATAATCGCATCTTTTGGTCCGATTCTGGATGCACCGTCAAAGAATAGATGCCAGACAAGAATTTCTTTTGAAATCATGTTGGATTCTAAATTTTCTTCCGGAATCCCGTCAAAGAGTTTATACGTCTCCGGAATTGGATGTAAAACCCCTAAATTTCTACTATTTAAAAAAAAAATTTGGTACTGATTTTTCTTATTTTGTATTTGTGCGTCGCGTAGTAACATTGTACGTTGCGCGCAAAATTTTATTTTTTTTGTAATTGCTCGACGAGTGCGAATATGTGCGAGCATACATATTTTAGAAAAATATTTTTTCTATTTTTATATTTTCAAAATAATATATATAATAATTATCTTTAGCTATCGTACCAAAATTTTCAAGTTTATAATTTTATTTATGAAAAGCCTTTCATTTATATGGTTATAATAATAAATAATATTCTTATAAAATGTTATACTAGAAAAGTATATTTATGTAAATATTATTTGTGCATACATATATATTTTGTAATTATTTATTAGTTTATTTTTAAATAATAATGTAATTTTTGAAATTATTATTATTAGTATTTTTGGAAAATATATTTTGAAATTATTGTGGCAATTTAAATCTTGATTTGATTTATGGATTTATTTAAATAGTTAAATTAATATCTATATTTGAAATTTAATTTATCTTATTTGATTTTAAACTAAAATTAGATTTAAATTGGATTTGGATTTGGATTGGATTTGATTGGTTTTAAATTTGTTAGTAGCAAATTATCTATTAAGGATTTAAATAAATCCTAATCCTTATCCAAATGGAAATTTCCACCTCCTATATAAGGAGAGGTACTCATCCATAAATTTTCTACCACAACCAAAAATATGGGCATCGTGTCTGTGCCCGTGTCCCCCTTCCCATCCACTATTCTCTTCTTTTACATATACATTATTTTCGTCCCATGTCTGACAACTCCGAACATCCTTTTCCGTCGTGTCAGACACACCCGACACGACACCACCCTAACCCATAAATATAGATCCAAAATCCTAAGACCTATGACCTCTCCTCTCGACCACCTCGGACCACCTTCCTACGACCACCATCATTCTCCCTTCATCGTTCCTTCACCACCACCGTCAGCACCCAAAACCACCACTGCCGTGCCTCGACCACACGTCAGAAATCCGCATCCCCGCGGTTACCACCGCAGCCCCGGACTCGCCACCACCATCTTTGCCATCATCACCAACACCACCTACGCCATCACCTTCCGACCGCCACTGCCGTCATCCACCACAGCAACACCCATGGACCACCCATACCAGCCCACCAAACTGGCACCACCGTGCCCGGCTCTACCAAACCCACAACCACCGCTATCCCCCCTCGGCAAGCAACACCCAGCCGAGAACCACCAGCTCCACCCGTCTCCGAGATCGACCCTGCATAGCTTGTCGTTCCAGTTTGCCATTAAAATTCTTTGATTGCAAATTTCAATACAAACAGAACAATGTTACAATATAGGACTTAGATGTAGTCCTAGGAGTACACATTTGTTTATCTGGATCCCTTGTGCCGATGGAGTGAGTGGTAATGTGTTGACTCCGTTGACGATCTGACGACGATTATCGGTTCTCTGAAGACTTGGATTGCTCTGGGTGCTGGAGCTTGCTGAGAGAAGGAAGACGTTGAGTGTCTGTATCTGCCTCTTTGGTGTTCGTTCGTTGTGTGTTCTGTCCGTGTGTAGGTAGGTGTGAAAGAAGGAAATGGTCCCTCTCTTTATATAGTCTGCAGGCTGGCTGCTCATGCGCGCATGTAGGATGCACCTGTACGCGGGGATGTCACGTGTTGATTACTGCTGGAGGCACATGAACGATGTGCCCTGATCGAGGGGTTGACTTCTTCATACTGCTGTTATGGGCCGGCACGTAGCAGAGGAGAAGATCTTTCTGTTGCTGAGATCTTGGGTGAGTTGACTCAAAGGACACGTGTCATCGACCCATGGATCAGAGATCTCTGATTTGGTGGGAAATGATCTGGTAGGATGCGCCTAGGATTGGGCGCATGAGGAGGCTTTGGCACGTAACCTTTAGGAGTCACGAACCATTCGGGGCGTATGGCTTTTGAGGCGTATGCGAGGCTTCAGTAATGACTTTACTCCTGTCTTTCGGGATCAGAGAGAAGTCTAGGGTGCATGGCTTTTGAGGCGCATGCAGAGCTTTAATGGTGACTTTCCTTCTGTCTTTCGTGATCAGAGAGAAGTCTGAGGCGCATGGCTTTTGAGGCGCATGCAGATTTGGGCACATGGCTGCAAAGACGCATACGAGTGGTTGAGTAGCCACGTGGCAGTAGTCATCGGAGGAAAGTAATGATGATGCTGACGTTGGCGACGCTTCGTCTTCTGAACTGTTCAGACTTCGGGAGGCGTGCTGCCAACTCTGTCAGTTCAGCATTTAATGTTTGTGACATTCGATGGACAGCTGAGTGGGCGCGTCGGTTGGCGTTCCACTAGGCGTACGGGGATGCAAGGGGGGCGCATCCCTGTGAGGCGCTTGGTGATGCGCCTGATGTTGAAGGGCGCATCTGTGTGATGCGCGGTCTGGCCGGCGCATCTACTTTGTGACACATCTTAATGGTGCGACTGTTACGATCTTGGAGTGCTTTAAATAGATGTTTTGACTTAGCTGAATTCGAAGCGTCCGGTTCATTCATTTAATGCAAATTCATTGCACGGAATTCGGAGAGCCATCCACTTGACGCATGGGTTTGATTTGCTCGGCCTATAAATAGTGGCATAGAGAGAGTTTGTTTCTCGTTCTCTCACGTTCTTCAAACATGAACTTGTTTACTCGGATGTATTCTGTTGACGAGATGCTCCCGAGGGTCAAGATGCGATGCAATGTCTTCATTGATGCACTTGAAGGTGACTGTTACATCCAAAAGTCGGAGTCGAGGGCTTCCAAGGCAGACGGAAGGTGCCTGTTGCATCCAAAAATAGGGATGCTCGAGCCTCGTCTTTGTTGTACAGGAGAAGCCGTCGATTGGAATTGCAGTGCTACGGCTTTGGGGGCTCTTTCTTCCTTCAAAGTGGGCGTTGCCCACTCTGGTTGTGTTGAAAGCTGCTTCTTTAGCCACAGTTTCGATCACGGTCTTCCTTGGCCTTTGGAGGCTCTTTCGAAGCCTCCCCTGGCCACAGGTTGGCTTGTGGTTCTTTTCTCTTCCTCGGTTTGGGGAGTGTAATGCCTGTTGTTCGTATTACGTATTTTGGAAATACGTGTACGTATTTTCTTGTATTGTTCCTTGTTTAGTTTTCTTGGCTTGGTTTTAACTCTCGGTTTGGGTTGGTTTGGTTTGGCCGGCTGGTTGCTTGGTCCATCATGGACCAAGGTGAACACCCTACCTACCACCACCCATGATATTTATTTCCCCACCAACCTTCTCTCTCCTCCATAACTCTCATTTATTTCTTCTTCTTCTTCTTCCTTCCTCTCCACAACTCCCCAACCCATAGGCAAGTGCAACTTGCTTCCACAAGAGAACTCCTTTTGATGGTTTCATTAGCTTCTCCTCATGATTCTAAACCGCATTAGAACTTGTCATTTTCCATTTTGAGGCTTTAATTCTTGTAGATCTAGAGTTTTGCTATTTCCGGATTTTGGTGGTTTTGATCTATTAAACTTCCTTGTTTTCAAGTTTGGATGGTTCTATGTTTTAGAGAATTTTATTCTACCCACTTTTGACCTTTGGAAGGTTGGATTCGGACTTGTTTTGACCAAGTTATGAGCATTTGGAGTTTTGGATTCCATCCATGGAGTTCTTGCTGTTCTTGCCCTTTGGAGAAGACAGTGAGCAGTGTGCTAGCTTTTTAGCTTATGCCACTGAGTCATACGCTGCTCTTTAGTGAGCGTACGCTAGCCTTCGTACACTGCTGTTTAGCGAGCGTACGCTAGCCTTCGTACGCTGCTGTTTAGCGAGCGTATGCTAGCCTTCGTACGCTGCTCTTTAGTGAGCGTACGCTCACCTTAATACGCTGCCTGTTGGCAGTGTGTCTTGAGCATACGCTAGCTTGAGCGTACGCGTGTCTTAAGCATACGCTAGCTTGAGCGTACGCGTGTCTTGAGCATACGCTAGCTTAAGCGAGCAAGGCGTACGCTGGCTCCTTTCGTACGCTAGCTTGAGCGTACGCGTGTCTTAAGCATACGCTAGCTTGAGCGTACGCGTGTCTTGAGCATACGCTAGCTTAAGCGAGTAAGGCGTACGCTGGCTCCTTTCGTACGCTAGCTTGAGTGTACGCTGACCTGTAGCTTGAGCGTGCCCTTGTGTACGCTGACCCTTGCATACGCTTCCCATTGGAAGTGTATGGATCCTTTGGTACGCAGACCTGAGCGTACGCTAGCCTGATGCGTAGCCTGATTACCCTTGATCTTCTATAGCCCTGTATATTGATATTTTATTAGATATTTTACGTCCATTTTATATCCTTACGCCTTTTGACCTGAACTTGATAATTCCTGAAATTATGTTTGGAAATGATACCTGAGCCTGACACGATAGTGACCCGTAGTTGTGCACTCCTGACATGAGTAACCTGGCATGACCGGATAGTAGCCCGTCGTGGCGCACTCTTGACTAGTACACTTGACCTGATGACCTGACATGTGATATCTTGATAAGCTGTTGCGACGGCTACCTGACATGACATGACCTGTATAATAATCTGGACACCGTGGGCGATTGTGCTTGTATAAATAATCCAGTCCTGTCTTGCATCATGTCTAGGAGGGGACTCCTGAGTACCACGGTCAGGAGTACCTACTAAAATGGACTAAGGTTAATAACTAGATAATACACTAGTCATGAAGAGATTTCCCAGCTACAGGCAATCCCGTTACCTGGGTGCGCTTGGGATCTGTAGCCTGCCGTCGAGTAGGGCACATTTCCAGCACACTGTCATGTGTTGCACCCTTCAAGCTACTTAAGGGTACATACGTTTCCTGGACGATGTACCCACCTGAATTCAACCCTAATCTTTCGACCTGGGTAGCCTGGATGGACTGCAGGGCTTGTGGCCGTGGAATAATCTCACTGCATCTTGCTAGTAATTAGGCCTGTGATAACCCTAGTTAGTTAAAGTATCAAGCCGTAGTTCTTTCTTGGCCGTGAAGTGATTGGATGGAGTCTAACCAGTCTAGTCTTGCCCTGATCTTGTTCCAGACTGTTACATGACCAGCATGCTTGTATTTATTTTCCCGATAAATGGTGAGAATTTCCAAGCTCTGTTCAGACGAAGGGTTACAACCCCGGTCCTTGTTTGGTTTACGGGTTGTATCCTGGTTATCTGAATAGTTCCATGGTTATCTCGTCGTATATCGTCCTGGCATGTTTTCCTTATTTCTAGTTTTTACTATTCATTTATATGCCTGTCTTTACTATATTATTTATATTCCTGTGCTGATTGCTGGTTTTAGTTCTTAAGTGAAGCTCCTTTGTGGCACTTGCTCTTTCTGGGGTCTGACCCAGCTGGTTTTGTATGACCAGATTTCGGAGCAGCTCCAGAGGATCTACCGATCTTCCAGCCAGATGGTGGCCACTAGACGGAACCCTGGCAACGAGTGGGTTATTTTTGGCTCTCCCGCTCTATTGTAAAAATATTCTTTTAAGACGTTTAGCCGACGAGCACCTGTTTAGCTCGATTGCACTTACTTACTGTCTGCCTACGGGCTGTAACATGATTAACAGATCCTAGGGTTGATCATGTATGACTAAACTCTTGCTAGTCCTGACATTCTGTACGACTAGCTTCATGATCAGCTGAATATGTAATATTTGGGACGCCTTATTATTGTATATTTAATGATCATACATCTTGTAACATCTATTTACTTGCTTGTGATTGAGATAATAGGCTTGTTCTTGACCTTAAGAGACTGTTGGCTTGTAGTAAACCCTCATGTATCTAGACAGCCGTGACCGTATAGCGAGATGGAATCCATTTCAATATACGTAGCTGGCTATGTCTGCCCCCGCTCTCCAGTATTCTGGTTCTGGGGCGTGACAGGGAGCTCTTCCACCAGCTAGAGGGTTGATTGCCACCATCATTCTGCTCAATAAATGCTTTATTAGTCGAAGCATTTAGACGACGGTGAGCCTGGCTGGAAGAGCGGTACATAACTGGGCTGCTGAAGGGATGCACATAACTGGGATGCACATAACTGAGCTGCTGAAAAGGATGCGCATAACTGAGCTGCTGAAAAGGATGCGCCCTACTGAGGGCGCGTGGTGATTGCTGCGCCTACTTGAGGGCGCATGATGGCTGCTGGCTGTAGACTTAGGATCTTTTCTTTGTAGAAATTCTCCTTTGTACAATCTTTTCTTAGACATGTAATAGACTTTTATATGTAATAAAAAGCCATTTTCGATGTCTATATTCGATGTTTTTGCTGTGAAGTACTCTGTCCTAGCTCTGGCGCATATAGTGTCTGGCGTATAGGATTTCTGGTCATGAAATTCCATGCTTCTACAGTTCCGAACAACAACATCATCATCTCCGTCACCGCCGTAGCCATCGCGGCACCCACCGCGGCATTCCCAACCCACCACCACCAGAAAACAAAAATAAATCCCAACCACCACCTTTACCTCCGGTCGCCGACGAGCCACAAGCTTCGCCCCGCCGTGTCGAGGATGGCCGCGTGCCGCCGTGTTGCCAGATCCGGCCAGGCCCTTCGCCGAGCCGCCTCCACAGGTGTGCTATTTTGGCTCACCCTCTCCTCAACCCTTCCACTCCTCCGCCTTCCTCCGCGTCGGCCACCGAACGCCCACGCGTCCGACCCCACAGCACCGCCGCGCTCACAAACCACCGGCGTCTTGCAGACCCTAGCCGGCGAACCAACTCCAGCCACGCCCACCAACAACTCTGCCGCCCACTGTGGCCTACCGCCCTCCTCCGTCGAGCTCTTTCGCAGCTCTGCCGCTCCATCTCCCCGTTTCCTCTCTTCTTCGGCCCCTCTCTTTCCGCCAGCCTTCACCTCTTCGCGTCGCCGCACGTGAGCGTCACAGCCTAGCCCTGTGCCTTCGTAGTTTCCGTCCACCATCGACAGCGCACGCGCTTGTGTCCGCCGACGTGGAAGACCCCTCTCCACCGTTTCCCTCACTCCTGCTCTCCTTTGCTCTGCTCTCTCTCTCTCTCCCTCTCTCTCTCTCTCTCTCTCTCGATCTCTCGATCTCTCCTCTCATCCTCCTTTTCTTTTTCATTTTGCTTCTTTCTCTCTCTCCATATTTCTATATCACTCTCTCTCCCCTTCTAATAAACGAGAGCAGAGAGTAGGTGTTTGTTCCCAATTTTTTCCTTTTTTTATTTTTTATTTCATATTGTTATTTATTTAGAAATATTAGTGCATAATATTATGTGTATGTATGTTTTATAATATATAAAAAGTATATTAGTTTTATTGTCGTATTGATATTATTTTTAGTATTATCGTTATTTAAATTATTACTTTGAAAATTATATATTATTATGTCTCTAAAACTATTTGGTAACAAAGGTATATATTATGCTTGACTATATATGTAATTTCAAAAATTGATTTCAAAGCTTAAGTATATTACTATATTGTTTTATGGCATTCTAAAAATTTAGTCTTTGACCTAAAACTCTATTTTGACTAAATATGATTTTTAGCGCTAAATAATTTTTCTATATATTTTTAAATAGTTACCTGAAGATATAGTTTGACCAAAAGGGTATTTTGACAAAAATTAGTTTTACCTAATATGATTTATTAGATTTTCAAAAACGTATATATCTAAATTATTCTAAATATAGTTTCTAATATTATAAGTAATTTTAAAATAGTTTTCAAATACTATAAATAGTTTCAAGAAATATTTATAAATATTTATATCCAATTTCTCTTCGATTAAAATCTTGGTCATGATTGGTCATTATTCCCTATTTTCTTGTCGAACTTCCTTATGTCCACCCTAACTAATTTGACCATTCTGGATCCAATGGAACTGTCCGTGCCACCAACATAGGTCACCTTGTGTAGTTGTTACCCGAAGTTGCAGTTCATGCTATAGTGATTATTGCAGTACACCAGGCGACCTACCAGGCAAGACACCTTGCTATTTGCTGTTTATTTATTTTAGCTCATATTTCATAAATTATTCATTATTTTCTTTATGCAAAATAAACTGTGATACATGGCATAACCTGTTAGAACTTATTGTTCATTTATATTTCCTGCTATGTATTAGTTTTCTTACATATTAAACCTAGATTTAAGGGACCACCTTTGTGTGTTGCATTCATTGGCCTTGACACGTTGTACCACGAAGTTGTGTGTCGCATGTAGAACACGGACATGTGTGACTGGCTGGCCACCGGTACGTATAAGCTATGCGATAGGAATAACCGCTAATAGAGGTTGCATGCTAGTTTGACTTAGCGGTTATAGAGGTTTTCTGTTGTGGATGCAACATAGTAGGCATTGGGCGGGGAGGACAATTCCTTAGTGTATGGACTTCGATGCACTTTTCCTTGTGACCCGGAAGCTCCGCTGGAGATACGGGGTTGATGACCCATGATTACTGACTGCCACTGGCATTCTGCGGAACGTTATGCTCTTATTGATTGGGCCTCTGGTGCCCCATGGGGGTACCATGCCGATCCCAGTTTTGCCAGGGCCCATGCGTAGGAAGGATTGTTCTTAACTACATTTCACTTAGAACGGTTAGGCTCCTTTATCCGTTAGGTATGAGTACTTTTGGCTTGAGTACTTGTATCGGACCATGGCTTGGAATAATAACTTATCACGGATTAGTTCGTCACATCTTGTCCTTGTTTGGTTGTAGGTGTGGCTTACTACTTCGATGAGAAGGTATTGAACCTTGTTGGGGTCCAGATATCATATTGGATTCATAGCATGGGAAGATACGTCATCGTGAATTAGTTTACCATCTCATGTCGTTGTTTGGTTGGGAGGATGGTACGCTAGTTCAATAGGTGTGTATTGGACCATGTTATAATTCAATTGGCTTATTTATTTGAGCAATTTATATTCAGTTATATTGGCATGATATTATGTGTCTTGTTACGTCCCTCTGAGGACCTGGTTATCTCGCCAGGTGTGTGCTCTTGTCTTTCGCAGGTGTTCTAGCTTTGGCCATGATCATCTCTATTTCTTCGAGGATGATTGCACTTTGATCGTCATCGCTTCGCTCGCCAAAATCATTCTTTTGTATATCATGTATTTCTTTTCATAGTTGGTAGTGGATTTGTCTCCGCCCAGCTACATGTACCAATGACAATTCATAGTTGATTATATGAAATCTTTTATTCTTATATTTTGTAGATGAGATTAGTTAGTTGTGATTGACTGTATTTTACAGCTTATGTATCCATACGAGGCCTATGTACTTTGTATGAATACAGCTAGCATGTCTACGTTCCTAGTCCTACGTATTTTGGGACTGGGGCGTTACATGTTTTTGTGGTGGCCCATGCAGGTCAAGATAAATTGTTTGGTTACTTTACCATACCAAGCAAGCCTGCGTATAGGATTAGAGTCTAGGATCTCATCCACATACTTGACTACTTTCTTCGATCTACCGCTTGACTCATTGAATTGCATCTTGCTTGATTTCTTTTATCATTATTCTTATCTTCCTTTCGTGCTTTCTAGAGGTTAGAAAGGTGACCCCTACTAGTTAGACGTGCTTCCTTGTCCCAAAACATCATTAGTTTAATTTTTTAAGTTTGGTAGAATGCCTTATGACCTAGCAATCCTTTCGTCCTTGTGACCTATATTAGCAAGTTTACTTTGGTTCTAGAATTAGAGGACCCTAACCCATTTAGCCAACCAAGGACTTGGACAAGAAGACTATAGGACGACTGTATAGAGACCAATATAGGATATAACTTAGAGTCTTAAGGAGTTTAAACTAATTCTGTTTTCTTTCAATCTTAATCTCACGTGCCTATATTTTTACTATCTAGACTAATGATGCTAATGTAGCCTAGTTTTTGCAAGCTCAATTCTTTATCAAGCTTGTTCATGACATATGTTATTGGAGGCCTCCACTAATGTATTGTCTACTCAAAACTGGTGTATGATGGTCTGATCAACCTAGTGCACTTTGGTTCGCTTTTATCTATCGTTCTACGTGGATGGGGATATAGCTAAACTTGCCCTCTAGAGTCCTATCCGTGACTGCCTTGGCAACTCCTTTTGAATTATTCGGTCGCCTTTGAACCACGTATTCGTATTCGATAACGCCTTCTTCGAACTCTATATTGCTTTCGCCTTCACCTATTTTAGAAGGACGAAGGCATTATACTAGAACTTCCTTTAGCCTTCCTATCGACTATGACCATTCTCACTCGATGTTGCTATATCTTCATCCTAAACTAGTCGTCCTTTTTTTCGGCCCTATATTTACTATCATGACCTTCTAATCGCTTAATTTAGGAGTAAATCAAATTCGTTCTCTTAATCGTGCTCTCAACCTACTCTCAAGAAATCATATCTTCTAGGTCTCTAATTTATTTTCTCTTGATACCGTACTATTCTTTATTGCATGTTATCTTGATTAAACTTTAACCCTAATCATTTTCTTCTGACGTTAGTTAGCCATATCCATGATTTACTTTCGCCATTATTGAAATCGCGATTTTCTAATGCATGTTTTGTTGAACGTTGTGAATGTGTTCCTCACCAATACCCCCTTGTGCCTTCTCACCCCCCACAAATTATTAATTTTGAGGATGAAATTCTTTTAAGTTGGGTAGGATGTAAAACCCCTAAATTTCTACTATTTTTATAAAAATAAATTTGGTACTGATTTTTCTTATTTTGTATTTGTGCATCGTATAGTTGCATTGTACGTCGCGCAAAATTTCTTTTTTTTTTATAATTGCTCGACGAGTGCGAATATGTGTGAGCATACATATCTTAGAAAAATATTTTTTCTATTTTTATAGTTTCAAAATAATATATATAATAATTATCTTTAGCTATCGTACCAAAATTTCTAAGTTTATGATTTTATTTATGAAAAGCCTTTCATTTATACAGTTATAATAATAAATAATATTCCTATAAAATGGTATACTAGAAAAGTATATTATGTAAATATTATCTGTACATACATATATATTTCGTAATTATTTATTAGTTTATTTTTAAATAATAATATAATTTTCAAAATTATTATTATTAGTATTTTTGAAAAATATATTTTGAAATTATTGTGGCAATTTAAATCTTGATTTGATTTATGGATTAATTTAAATAGTTAAATTAATATCTATATTTGAAATTTGATTTATCTTATTTGATTTTAAACTAAAATTAGATTTAAATTGGATTTGGATTTGGATTGGATTTGATTGGTTTTAAATTTATTAGTAGCAAATTATCTATTAAGGATTTAAATAAATCCTAATCCTTATCCAACTGGAAATTCCCACCTCCTATATAAGGAGAGGTACTCATCCATAAATTTTCTACCATAACCAAAAATATGTGCATCGTGTCCGTGCCCGTGTCCCCCTTCCCATCCACTATTCTCTTCTTTTACATATACATTATTTTCGTCCCATGTCCGATAACTCCGAACATCCTTCCCCGTCGTGTCAGACACACCCGACACGACACCACCCTAACCCGGAAATACAGATCCAAAATCCTAAGACCTATGACCTCTCCTCTCGACCACCTCGGACCACCTTCCTATGACCACCATCATCCTTCCCTCGTCGTTCCTTTACCACCACCGTCAGCACCCAAAACCACCACTGCCGCACCTCGGCCACACGTCAGAAAACCCCATGTTTGCCATTAAAATCTTTTGATTGCAAATTTTAATTACAAACAGAACAGTGTTACAATGTAGGACTTAGACGTAGTCCTAGGAGTACACTTTTGTTTATCTGGATCCCTTGTGCCGATGGAGCGAGTGGTAAGGCGTTGACTCCGTTGACGATCTGACGACGATTCTCGATTCTCTGAAGGTCTGAGTTGCTCTGGGTGCCGGAGCTTGCGAAGAGGAAGAAGACGTTGAGTGTCTGTATCTGCCTCTCTGTATATGTATGTCGGTGGTTGTGTGATGTGTGTGTGTAAGAAGGAAGTGATCCCTCTATTTATAGCTTTACAGGCTGGCTGCTCATGCACGCATATGTAGGATACGCCTGTACGCAGGGACGCCACGTGGTGGTTGCTGATGCAGGCGCATGGACGATGCGCTCTGATTGAGGAGTTGAATCCTTCCTGTTGCCTTTGTGGGCTGCGGCCGAGCTGAGACGTAACAATGGAGAGGATCTTTCAGTTGCTGAGATCTTGGGTGATTAGCACCCCTTCATAGGCTGAATCAAGTCAAAGGACATGTGTCGTAGGTCCATGGCTCGAAGATCTCGGATTTGGTGGGGAGTGATCTGATAGGATACGCCTGGGATTGGGCGCATGAGGAGACTTTGGCTCGTAACCTTTAGGAGTCACGAACCAGTCGGGGTACATGGCTTTTGAGGCGCATGCGGGGCTTCAGTTGTGACTTTACTTCTGTCTTTAGGGATCAGAGAAAAGTCTGAGGCACACGGCTTTTGAGGCGAATGCAGAGATTTAGGCGCATGGCTGCGGAGGCTCATGCGAGATGGTTGGGCGGCCACGTGGCTTGTAACCGCCAGAGAAAAGCAATGATGATGCTGACGTCGGCGATGCTTCGTCTTCTGAAAAAAGCTGTCAATCGTTCAGTCCTCGGGGGACATGCTGCCAACTCTGTTAGACTTCAGTATTTAATATTCTTTGACAGGTGATGGGCTGTTGAGTGGGCGTGTCGATCCGTATTCCACTAGGTGCATGGAGACGCATGGGGGCGCATCCTTATAAGGCGCTTGGTGTTGATAGGCGCTTCTGTATGATGCGCGGTCTGACCGGCGCATCCGCTTGCATGATACGTCTTTATGGGCCCGACTGTTACGTTCTTTGAGTGCTTTAAATAGCCATTTTTGACTTGGCTAAATTCGAAGCGTCAGGTTCATCACCATTCAATGCAAATTTATTACACGGAATTCGGAAAGCCAGCCACTTGGCGCATGGGTTTGATTTACCCGACCTATAAATAGTGGCATGGAGAGAGTTTGCTTCTCGTTCTCTCACGTCCTCCCGAAATGAACTTGTTTGCCCGAGCACATTCTGTTGACGAGATGCTCCCGAGGGTGAAGATGCGACGCATTATCTTCATTGATGCACATGAAGGTGACTGTTACATCCAAAAATTGGAGTCGAGGGCTTCTGAGGCAGGCAGAAGGTGCATGTTGCATCGAAAGATCAGGATGCTCGAGCCTCGTCTCCGTTATGCTGGAAGATCCACAGATCGAAATTGCGGTACTATGACTTTGGAGGCTCTTTCTTCTGTCAGAGTGGGTGTTGCCCATTCTGGTTGTGTTAAAAGCTGCTCCTTTAGTCGTGTTTCGATTGCGGTCTTCCTTCGTCTTTGGAGGCTCTTTCGAAGCTAGAGGGTTGATTGCCACCCTCGTTCTGCTCAATAAATGCTTCATGAGTCGAAGTATTTGATGGCACATATGCTGACACTTCATGATGTGCCTGACTGGGACGCTGAAGGACGACACATAACTAAGCTGTTGAAGGGATGCATATAACTGAGCCGCTGAAGGGATGCACATAACTGAGGATGCACATAACTGAGCTGCTGAAGGGATGCGCCTTGCTGAGAGCGCATGGCGAGATGCGCCTGTTTGAGAGCGCATGGTGGTTGCTGCGCCTAGCTGTAGACTTAGGGTCTTTTCTTTGTAGAAATTCTCCTTTGTACAGCTCTTTTTAGACATGTAATAGACTTTTATATGAAATAAAAATCCTCTTTTAATGTCTATACTTTTGCTTTGCTGTGCCAAGTACTTCCTCTGAGCTCCCTGGCGCATGTAATGTTTGGCGCATAGGATTTCTGGTCCTGAAATTCTATGCTTCTACAAGACCCCCTTCAAAGTTTTCAAAACTTTCTGCCAAGTTTTGGAATACTTTGAATAAGAAGCATGGTGGCATTTTCAACGGGGCACATGACTGTTCGGGCGCATGATTGCTCCGCGCATCAGTGATGGGGCACATGTTCCTCTCAGTAAATGTAAATGATAACGCTTCGATAACCAAGAAGATTAATGATGATCTTTTTGGATTTATTTGCAATTATAACCTCACAGAACCCGAGGCGGCGGCTGAGGTCACACTTCATCGGTTCACGCGTGCGACTGAGCCTATAAATAGGCGTGAGATAGAGAGAGAGAGTTCTTCCTCTCTTTGCTTTCTTCTTTTTTTTAGAGTTCTTCTTTTGAAAAACCCTAACTTTCTTCTTGCAAGAAATGGCTCCCAAGACTCCTCGCGGTGGTGCTGGCAAGGGAAAGGAGCCTGCGGAGTTCGTCGAGGAGGATGCTCATGTCACCATTGTGACTCCGGCCGACGTTCGGCCTACGGTGACGGGTGGGTGCCATCTTTTCAACTTTTTTTAGAGGAGTTTGGAGCACATGGCTGAGTTGCATCATATTGTTGTGCCTAACTATTTGTCGCCGATGCGCATGGACTTCTGTCCTGATGATGTGCCGAGGATATTCCGCCGACGCGCATGGATTTAGGCCCTGATTATGCGCCAAGGTTTTACTGCTAACACGCATGGGTTTACACCATGATGATGCGCCGAAGCTTCACTGCTAACGCGCATGGGTTTACACCCTGATGATGCGCCGAAGCTTCACTACTGACGCGCATGGGTTTAGACCCTGGTGATGCGCCGAAGCTTCACTGCTGACGCACATGGGTTTATACCCTGATGATGTGCCAGGCTGCTTAACACACTTTGTCTTCTTAAAGTTTCTTGCCTAACTTTTGTTTTTGCTGTGTCAGTGTCGATGACTATCCCTTTGCTGAATGAAGTCCTTCTGGATGCATCTCTCTATCAAATGAGAGTTGATTTTGATGAGGAGGTTATTAACCCCGCGAAGGCTGCTATCCTACTGAATCAGCCTTCCGAGAGAATGCTGCAAATCCAGAATCAATCGCCTGTTTTCCTCCAGAGTATGATGGAGAGCGGCAAACTAGAATCTGCTGAGTCCGAGGATGTGACCTTCTCGAAACCTGCCTTTCTGTTCGGTGACCGACTGATCTCTACCGAGGCGAAGATACTAAAGATCAAAGAAGACTGGTTCTTCTCTGCGAAGGGCATGGTTCTGTACATGCAACAACTTGAACGCCAACTGCCGCTGACGGCCTTCTACCGTTTAGCTTCCAAGAGAAGGATGTCATGGGAACTTACTCCTTCTCAAGGAGGGGCAGTGGGGGGTACTCTTTCGATTGATATTACTTTGAATCAAAGGGATACCTTGGCCGTCTCGCAAGCCGGCCCCTCATTCAGTTGCCGAACTTTGTGTCCTGGGAAGCCTTTAAAGTGAGGTCCCTAATGACACCTTTGCCTTTAGTGCTTCGACTTTTGCGAATCAGATGCTAACATTCGAAGGTTATGTATCCAAAATGTGGCTTTAGGGTTGAAGGTTGGTGTCACTATGTGCTGAAGTAGGATGAGTTGACCCTTTGGGTGTTATCGAAGTTCAAGGCTGAGCTTAAATAGATTGGGCTGACGGCCGCTATCCGTGCCACACAGGCCGGTATGGATCTCAACAAGCATATGTTTCTTGTGCTCTTGGAAACGTTCAATACCCAGACTGGCACTTTCTTTACTCCAGTAGGAGAGTTGGGACTGGCCCTCCATGAGATGTATGAGGTGTCCAAGCTTTCCTGGGGCTCAGAACCGTACGAGGAATATTTTCCCTCAAACGAAGAGATCGTCATTCTAGAAAAGAGGGACCCGGAGATGATGGCTATTTTCAAAGAGGTGGCGAGCCATCATTATCTGATGCAACGGAAGGACAAAGGCAAGTCTTAGCCTCATGTAACTGCTTGGAGGGATTACGTCTTCAAGCAGGATTTGGCGGACTCCTCAAAGATCCGGTTTACGACTTCGCATGGGCTAAAACCCGTAGAAGTAACTTCCGAAATGAGCCAACTAGGCGAAAGGGCCCCCCCGTTCAAATGAGAGTGGCGAAGACGCGTACAGCTGTTTCTGGCACTGTGTGCACCGGATGTCATCCAAGGCAGTATTAACTGCATACTTGATGATATGGCTCCGGAATTGTGTGTTCTCGGGCGGATCTGGTTCTGTGGAGAGGGTAAACCGGAACCTCATTTTGCCAGCAGTGAAATTGGTTTTTGGTCGCCCTTTGCCTCTCCTCTCCGCGATGGTGTGTAACCTATAGCGGTGCTTGAGGACTTTTGCTCATGATGTGATCCATAGGAGAGGTAGGAACGACTACTTTCCCCGGACCGAGCTACCATTCCATTATCTGATGGGATGGTTGATTCTGTATCATTCAAACGTGATGAGTCCAGGTCCTGAAGAGGATCACATTGAAGGTGACGCCTTTATCCGCCGCTTCTACCAGAGGAAGTGGTTACACACCGGCGTCCCCGTCTGCAGAAGAGTCTTGTCTTATCTTCAGGGGTGGGAGATCGTCAAGATCAGTCCCATCTTCAAAAATTTCAAGGCTGACCAAGATTTGGAAGACTCGGGTGAGGATGCGATCACTCTGCCGAAATAGGGATTTCGTTGGTTGCAGAGTATTCGGCCTTCCCACTTGGTCTATCGCAACCAAAATAAGTGTTATCTGGAGCCATATCTGCCAAGCCGGTTTGCTCGCTAGTTTGGTTACACCCAGCTAATGTTACGGAACCCCAGTAGCAGTCTGGGGTTTGCTGGAAGTTTACTGGATGGAGCCCGGGGTTGGCAATATTATAATGCCGGGTGCACTGGTGTTCGTTTCAATACACCAGTTCGCAACCCTCGGCCACAGATCCTGTATTCGGCCGTTAAGCTGTATTGCACCATGAATACTATGCCTCCTGATTATGATAGGGAGTCCAGTTTCATCATTGGAACTCAGCTAGAGGCTACGAAGAACATGTTGGTGGCGGCTCGGTCATATCGTCCACCAGAGTTGGCAGAATATCGGGCTGCTGCTGTAGAATCAATGGGAGGTATTCGGAAAGATCCCCCTACTGGGAAGAGGCGGGCTGACGCAGAAGCCGGTTCGTCTGTACCACAAAGGCCGAGAAAAATGATGACTCCAAAGGCTACATGAGTGCCGCCTGTAACGCTAATGGAATCAGTTCCTGTTGAGGTAAAGATATTTTCCATAATCTGGCTCCTTCTGTCATTTTTGTGACATATGCTTTTCTTTCGTAGGAACCGTTGAAGAAGAAGACCCGGGTTTCGAAACCCGGCGTCAGTAAACCGAAGGAGGTGGCATGCTCTTCTGACGAGCGCATTCCTCCGATTGTAATATCTTTCGTGGGCGAGAATCCTGATAATGTCGTTCCGGCGGAGATTTCAGTATCTCCAGATTATGTTGGAAGGGAATCTGAGGTTGAAGCAGTTCCCGAGATGGTACAAGCCGCCGTGGGGGCCTTGGACGTTGAGGGTCCAGCAGACACGGGGCTTCCAGATGAGGAAGTGGAGTGGAGTTCGTCGTCTTCAAATGACGTTCCTCTAGATATGCGTGAGCCTGTTGCGGGGGCAACAGACGTGATTGAAACAGAGGAGAGGGTTGATTTCCCTCATTGTCATGATGAGAGAAGGTCGGCTACAGCGTTGTCGAGCCCTACCCTCGACTCAGCAGCGGAGTCTGAGGTGGCTGCCGACCGGGAGGTAGCGACAGATTCTATCCCTACGGAGGGATTTGATGGTGAAAATGAGACTCGTCCGCCGATCCTGACTCCAAGGGAGTCGAGTCAAAAAACAAGTGCTGATCTTGCTGCTCTGCCGGAGGGGGAATGTCCCGTGCGGCCTGCTGATAGAGTGCTGGGGAAGGATGCAGTAGCCCCTGACGTCGGTGGTCCCTCCGAGCTGGAGAAGGGTAAGGGTTTGCTGGAACCCTCTGTTGCTCCTTCTACTTGGGGTACGATATCGACGCCTCTCTCGGCTCCTTCTGTTCTTTTGGCTCCTCGGGCTAGTAGTCAAGCCCCTGTTGAGGAAGAGTCTATTGATGCCGAGGTTTCATCCTCGCAGACTGAAGCCAGCGGGCCTTCTTCCGGTCCGCTGTCTAGAGCAGCTCCTCCAAATCCTGCTATGACACCGCAGATGCTGGCGGATGCAGATGAGTATGTGAAGTTTATTATAGAGGCGGTATATAAGATGCTGCACAGGGGCGTATCGGCAGTGATAGATGCCAATGGGAGTTTCGCGATGGCAAAAACCCTGGCACTCCCTCACATCGGTCTGATACGTTCCCACCAGGGCCATGATTATATGGCCGAGATTTTGGAGGCCTCGGTGGCCGAGCTGGGCCAGCTGCTTTCCGAGTTTTAGTGTATCCAGCGAAATGATCTCTCCGCCCTGATAAACACAGAAAAGGAGAAGTTGATCGCTGAGACTGAGTCCTCTTATCAGGCTACCGTGGGTGTCTGGGAACACGAGGTGGCTGAAACTGAGGCTGCGGTGGAGAGGTTATCTCAGTCCACGCAGGAGAAGGTGGAGTTGCGAGCTGCGTTGGGCGCTAGTATAGCGGAGGTTGATGCCAAGATTCGCCTCCTTGAAGACCAGCGGGCCTAACTTTTATTAGATGCTGAGCGAGTCCAGGCTGAACATGTAGCATCTAAGGATGAGGAAGCAGCTTTCACCCGCCGGGCTCTTACCCTGGCCCAGCAACGACAACAGTTGGACGAGAAGCATGAGGATGACACTTCTCCTGAGGCCATAGAAACGAGGCATCAAGAAGCCGAACGTCGGGTCCTGGCGACCGTAGAGACTCGGGTGGCAGACTTGAAGCATCGGATTGAAGAGCTTTCGGCCAACCCCGGGGATGTTTAGGGATTGTAATCTCTTCTTTTTTGTGTAATTTGCAACTCTTGCTGGGGGTGTTATCATTTACTTTTGAATAAAGAATATAGAGTTTTTGTGGTGTGTTTATTTTTGCTGTCATGAACTTGATGATTTGTGTGGGCCTATTATCTTTTGCGCACCTTGGTTTTTAGGTACATATAATAAGTTCGAGAGAACCGACATGTTTGCTCAAAGGTGATGTGGACGTGGCAAATATGGGATTCAAATGATGGAATCTTCCTACTCAGAGGTGTTATGGACGTGGTAGAAATGACTCTGGGGGATACGCGGATCTACTCAGAGGTAATGTGGACGTGGAAGTTCTGCGATCAATGTACGACAATGCAGGGGTTGTTTGTACGGGATGTTTACTCAGAGGTAATATGGACGTGGTAAACATGATGGGTAGCGTAGTCTTACGGAGTGTAAGATTCTACTTTGTAGGGTGTAGGGAAACAACTCAGAGGTAATGTGGACGTGGTTGTCCTTCTACTAGAGAATAGAATGCCACGGAACAGCTAGGTTCCGGAAGCATAAGATTTTGTGGAAAGGAATTGTATGTGAGCCCTGATGATTGGGTCCGCAGACTCCCTTGTTGGGTGGAGATAGAAGTACATGTTTGAAGGATGTCAAGAGTAGTACTTCTTTAGGAACTTGCCGTTGATGGGCATCATGAATAAGTCCCCATTGGGTTTGGCGAGGCGGTAAGCACCGTTTGAGTATACCGTCTCTATGATGAAAGGTCCCTCCCACTTGGGCTCGAACTTTCCTGGTGTCTTGTGAGTCAACACCATCAGCCTCCTGACTGCCAGAACCAGGTCGCCTACTTGAAAAGTCCTCTGCTTGACCTTCTTGTTGAAAGCCTGTGATATACGGGCTTGATAGAGTTCGATGCGATGTTGAGCTAGGAGACATTTTTTGTCAAGTGCTTTCAATTCTTGCAGACGGCGACGTTGATTGTCTTCCTCTGTTAGTTGATTTGTGATCGCTACACGGAGTGAGGGTATCTGGATCTCGAGAGGCAGTACCGCTTCGCTTCCGTAGACCAAGAAGAATGATGTGTTGCCTGTCGGGGTCCGTACATTGTGCGGTAGGCCCAAAGGCATTCGCCGAGCTTTTTTTTCCAGTCGCGTTTGTTGGATGACATGACCTTTTTGAGTAGCCTGACGATAGTCTTGTTGAATACCTCGGCCAATCCGTTTGCTGCCGGATTGTAGGCGGTTGATGCCACGTTTTGAATGCGATTCTTGTCACAGAATCTGCTGAAAACATGGCTGATGAACTGAGGACCGTTATCATGGATAATCCTCCGAGGTACCCCAAAATGGTTGATGACATGGTGCTTGATGAAGCTGACCACCCTAGAGCTCTTCACTTTCGCCAGTGGAACTGCTTCTGCCCATTTGGAGAAGTAGTCAGTGATGGCTAGGATGAAGCGGTGTCCCCTTGATGAAGGAGGGGTGATTGGTCCTACAATGTCCATGCCCCAGGCTTCAAAGGGCTAGGAGGCGACCATAGGATGTAGTGGTTCTGACGGTGTATGGATGAAGTCAGCGTGAAGCTGGCACGCATGGCACTTTTTAGCATAGTCGACAATGTCGGCTGCCATGGTTGGCCAGTAGTAGCCTATGAGTCATAGTCGATCCTACAACTTAGGTCCAGGTTGATGGGCCCCGCCGGTTCTATCGTAAGCTTCTCGACGGGCTTCGGCTGCTTCTTCGTCGGATAAACATCGAAGGAGATGTCCATCGTAGGAGCGTCGGTACAGCATTTTAGTAGTTGTATCGTAATAGAATCGAAGGGAGCGCCTCCTGACTGAGACGGGTTCTTTCGGGTCCTCTGGAAGAATTCCGAAGACAGCAAAGTCGATGAACGGGAACCTCCAGTCTCGAACATTAATACCAGCACTTGTTGATATGGCATGGACCATTTGTGAGCAAAGGTTATTTTTAGGACAGACCAAGTCTCGACCAACTACCGTGACATAGTGTTGAGTCCCGAGGGGTGTTGCCAATGAGGCTGCGGGGCCAGCCAGAGCGTCAGCCTCCAAATTTTGTAAACGAGGTACATGCTCGATGAAGAACTTGGTGATGGTGAATCAGATCTTCATGGCGAACTTCGTATTGCCCTCTGATCTGGTTAACGACGAGTTTTGAGTCGACGTAGGCTTCCAGATGATCCACCCCCAGCTGTTGCGCCAGCTAGAGTCCCATGATGAGAGCGTTATACTCGGCAACATTGTTGGAGCATGGCTTAGAAAGGGAGTAGGCACGCTGGATGACCAGCTGATCTGGAGAGACTAGGACTACCCCCACTCCTGTGATGATTTGGCCTTTGGGGCCTGTTCTTAAAGCGCCATCGAAAAACATCCGCCAGATGGAGCTTTCTTCGGTGACGTTTGATTCTTGGACCTCATTCGGGATGTCTTCATAGAGTCTTGAGGACTCTGGGATGGGGTGTACAGCTAAAAAGTCGGCCAGAGCCTGACCCTTGACGACTTTTTGTGGAACAAACAACATGTTGTACGGTGTTAACAGGATTGCCCACGTAGCTAGCCGGGAGTTTAATGACCCTGGCTTCGTCATGAGAACTCTGAGTGGATTGACTCGAGAAATGACATGAATTGCCTGGCCCGAGACATAATGGCGAGTCTTCTGGATGGCAAATACCAAAGCCAAACACTCTTTTTCAACGGGGTTGTACCAGTGTTCGGCCCCGATCAATGTTCTACTGAGGTAGTATATAGCTTGCTCATAGCCTGCATCGCTGTTCTGAGCCAGCAGAGCGCCGAGGGAATGATCTATGGCACGAACGTAGAGAAAAAATGGTTTACCGGCGATGGGTGCCACCAGGACTGGCTGGCTCGTCAAGTAAGCCTTGATGTCGTCGAAAGCTTTTTGGCATTCCTCTGTCCAGACGTAAGAGACCCCCTTCTTCATGAGCTGGGTGAAGGGTTGACATTTTCCGGAAATGTTTGCTATAAACCGCTGGATGTATGCCAGATGCCCTTGCAGACCACGAAGTTCTCGGAGGTTCTTCGGAGGGTCCATGTCAAGGATGGCTTTGGTCTTCTCAGGATCGACATGAATGCCTTTTGCCATGATAATGAAGCCCAAGAACTTTTCGCTAGAAATCCCAAGGAAGGATTTAGCGGGGTTCATCTTGAGTTGATGTGCTCGCATGAGATCGAAGACTGTCTTAAGGTCTGGTAGGTGATCTCCTTTGAGACGACTCTTGACTGCGATGTCATCAACATAGCATTCGACTGTCTTATGAAGATGCTGACGGAAGACGCTGCTCATAGCTTGTTGGTATGTCGCACTGGCGTTCTTCAAGCCGAAGGGCATCACTGTGTAGCAGAAAACCCCCTTCGGAGTCCTAAATGATGTGTGTTTTACGTCATCGGGAAACATCTTGATCTGGTTGAAGCCCGAATACCCGTCCATGAAAGACATGCGTTCGAAGCCACATGTGTTGTCGATCATCACATCGATGATTGGAAGTAGGAATTTGTACTTCGGGCAAGCAGTATTGAGATCCCTGAAGTCGATAAAGACTCGTATCTTTCTATTCTTCTTGGTGACAGGGACGACGTTGGCCACCCAATCCGGATATTGTTCTTCATGAATAAATTCGCTGGTCAGGAGTTTGTCTACATCCTGATCGATAGCGTTCCTGATGTCAGGACAAAAATGTCGCTGTTGTTGTTTTATAGGCTTGGCATCAGGTAAGATGTTAAGCCTATGCACGATCTGGGGATCAAGTCCCGACATGTCTTCGTAGCTCCAGGTGAAGACATCGATATATTCTTTAGCCAGCTGGATTAAAGATTCCCGGTCTTCTCCTTTTAAGATTTTGCTGATGAAGATGGGTTTGGACGAAGATCCATCCCCAAGGTCGATCTGCTCGACTTCATCTTTGGTAGGGGGTTCGCGTAATTTAAAACGAGACTCCCACTGTTCTCCTAGGCGTTGAGCCCAGGGTTCTTCTTCGAAGAATTCTGGCGTTTGGTCTTCGCCGTCATCTTCTTGAGATTGTGCAGATGCCATATTGGCTGATAGCACTTTCTTGAAGACTGAGCCGATACTGGTATCGAAATCCCAAGTTGATGCTTCGGATGAATGAGAATGTTCTACCTCTTCTGCCTCCAAACTCTCTGGAGTTGACGGCAGCGTGACATAGCCCACCCCCCGTCGAGTTCGATGATAGTAGTCCTGCGGCTTTCCTTTAGGTGTTGGAAGCTGGAGAGAAAGACGTCGACCCTTGCCGTAGTTTAGGCCTTTGTTGCTTTTTAGGTCGTAACCCATCTTTCGGATGAGGTACTTTGCATTGTTCGTGTACCGATAGACTTGTATTCCGCCGGTATCTGGTTCTTGCTCGAGTGGCAGGAGGTCTTGATGACGCTCGACTTTGCCAAAGATGATAGATTCTTCTTCTTGATTCTGCGGTGGGACTACAAAATAGACCCCTTCGGACGGGACAACTCGATTTACATGATGGACGGTCGTTATTTGTGTTTGCAACGACCGTAGAGCGTTATCTAATGTATACATGACATTCCAATGTGGAAGACTAGAATAATTAAAAGACACTCTATTATTGATGAAACACGAAATTTTGTCTCGCAGGATTACATTGTCCAGAGAGGGTGCATCTACATCAACACAGATATATTCTCCCAACTCTTCATCTGTGAGTACTGGGATTGGATCGAGAGAGTCCACCACAGCTTTGATCTTGGGGTCTGAGAGGGCT
This sequence comes from Iris pallida, assembly GCA_029216955.1. Taxonomy (NCBI): domain Eukaryota; kingdom Viridiplantae; phylum Streptophyta; class Magnoliopsida; order Asparagales; family Iridaceae; genus Iris; species Iris pallida. The sequence continues at coordinate 3,613,870 of JANAVB010016195.1, forward strand.
ATGTAGGCCTTCTCCGGCAGCTTGGATAAGATAGATGATTGCGGCAGTTTAAGACGCACCTTCAGAGGTGCCTCAACTGCGCCTTCGGTGATTGGTGCCTTCCTCTGTAGTTTTGCCACAAGGGGAGCCGATGTTTGAGGTGGCTTTCCCTTGAGCCCTATCTTCAAGGGAGCTTCAGTAGGTGTTCTACCTGGAGCAGTTGATGCTTTTCCAGGTAGCTTAATGTTCATGGGAGGCAACGTCTGAGGTGGCTTCCCTTTGAGTCGAATTTTTAAAGGAGCGTCGGGAATCATCTCTGGCTCCATGTCAAGCTCTGCTGCCGTTTCTGCTTCATCGTCAGCATCATTGGCTTCCTCCTCGTCGGGTGATTTGTACAAGGTAGAATCAGTGAAGTAGGCTTCGACCCCCTTGAAAGGGTCAATGTCCGCAAACTCCGTCCGGATGATGTCATTGGTGGACACGTATTTCATACATTGGTGGAGTGTAGATGGCACCACCATGTACTCATGCAGCCACGGACGAAAGGAGGTTGTAGTTGACATCGACGTCCACAACATAGCAAGTCACCTCGGTTCTGAGGTTACAATATGACACTTTAGCCATATTTTGCCAAGCGGCTCGCTTTTGCTAGCATTGAAGCCCTGATTGTTGTGTTGAAGGCGCCAGTTGGTACATTGGGATCCCCAGTGTTGAGAGAAGCATCTTCGGAATGATGCTGAGGGAAGACCCCGGATCGTTCTGAATCCGCTTCACCTTGACGAAACCGATATACCCTGTATAATACATCGGCCTGTTGTGTCGGTTGTGCTTGAGCAGCATGTCTTGTTGGGTGAAGATTATGTTGGGGATAACTTTATCTGCACAATGACAGTACGCACATGTAGTCGGAGTATCCTTAGGCTGCTTGACCTGACTGATGAAGGACTCAGCATCCTTCAGGGCTTCACATAGAGCTTGATGATTGTCCTTAGAAAGACGAAGGAGCTCAAACAGAGATAGGCGGGCAAGAGTACTGGCAAATTGTGCCAGTATGTCGAAGTTGTGGGGCTTGGCTAGCCCCGAAGCATTCTCCTTTCGCAGAGGCTTGTCGAAACGGGCCTCTACATACTTCTGCTTATTAGCTGCTGGGGGCTTAGATGGGCCCTCTTCCTGGGCAGCAGGGACGGTACAAGGAGGCACCACCTCGACGACAGCTTCGTCAGGTTGGGCGTTCTGATGTGAACGCATCTGTACAGAAAGTGTCTCTTCCGCAGAGGAAGAGGCCATGCGGCAAGACTTGATCTTCCTGTCCTTAGTTTTGGAGGCAGAGCGTACCTCTGGTTGAGTAACCTCGGAGACGAGATCAGGGTGAACCCATAAGACCTCTCCCCGAGATGTGGTGAGTAGGATGAGTCCACTCACGTTGTCACGAGTAGGTGGTAGATTGACCACCTCTATTTTCGCCTTAGGGATGGGGACGACGCCATCTTGAGTTGTGGTTGGCGACAAGATGCCAAATTGGAGTGACACCAGGTTGGCCGAGACCGTTTTCTCCTCGTAGTCGACAGAGATAACATCCGCATTGATCATATATTGGATGTAGTTTTTGGGGACGTAGTAGTCCTTAGTTGGATGTTCGACAAATCGATGGTAGTGACCGTACCTCGAATTGTCCACTTTCCCAACCTCGTCGGGACACTTCGGGTCCGATAATTTGATCTTGTCACCCTGCTTATGTATCTCAAAGAGTTGCAGGGTGTCTTCATTGTTGAAAGAATAAACCTCCTTTGGCCTTGGTGCAAGTGGAGGCTTCTGAGTAGGTGCAGATGCACCATTGGAGGCATTGACAGTCAACGCCTATTTCCCCTTCGTCTCTCGTCCAGGGTTGTTGGCTGCATGCCGTTTCCTCTTGTTTTCAAAGACAGGGAAACTAACACCCAGAAGACGAGAATTGGACGCCTTCTTTTCTGTTGCTTCGGCTTCGATGATCAAGGAACTCCAGTCGGAAGGAGGAGTAGAGTTGAGCCAGAGTTTGACTGCAGGCAGCATATTCATGCTGCAGGAGGAGAGGAGTGCATGTTCTGGCATGCCCGGAGGCAGTATGAAGCAGGCCTGTCGGAAGCGTTCGATGAATACTCGAACAGTTTCCTTCTCCTTCTAGCGTATCTCTATGAGGGACGCCATTGTCATGTCCTTCCCGCCATCATAGAAATGGTCGAGGAAGAGATGCGTCAGATGGAGTTATCAGGAAGACTGCAGTACCAGTCGTATGCCACTCCTTTCAGTATCCCGGCAAATATGCTGGTGAGTAGTGCGTCCTCCTTCGGGAGATGTCCCGTTTGAGACTGAAAGTACGTCAGATATCAACGCGGAGAGTCCTTCCTGTCGTATGGCGTTAATGTTTGTGGTTTATACTTATGAGGATATACCACTTTGTTCCATTCGAGGGGATAAGGTTGGGGGATCCCCATCTTTTGGCGCTCCTCTTGTCTATTCTTGGACTCAAAGCGCTCGTGCAAGTCCCTGATCATCTCGACCACGTCTTCCGTGGAGCTAGGAGTCGGAGAAGGTGGTACCGCTTGGAGTAGAGCATTTGAGGGCTCCTACGTCTGTGGTGCCTCGCGATGATCTGTATCCAAGGATACCCGTTGAAGGGATACGTTTGATTCTCCATTGGCCCCGGGGTCAGGACCAGTAGACGGTACCCAGGCCAAAGCTGACCGTATCTCAAACACTGCTTGAGTCAGTGTTTGCATAGAGGCATAGAGGGTTTTGAGTCCTCCCTCCAAGGTATCCATACGCTGGACGAGGTATACTGGCGGTGCATCAGGCTCGGTATCACCCCCAGTCATATATACTGTCATGACACGGCTGGAGTTGGATCGATCAGTTGAGGCTTCGCTTTCGGCCTCGCTCTCTTTTAGAAGAGAAACTTCCCCCGGAGCCTCATCTTGGCTACCCCCAACTACATTCTGGAGGACATCCTCGTCTTCAGGAGCATCCGCCAGGGCCTGACTACCCCTAGTTCTATCTTGGAGGACTTCTTCATCTTCGAGACGCAGGTCCACAGGGGCCAGACTACCCCCAGCTACGTCCGGGAGGTTGACTTCGTCTCTAGGATGAAGATCCACACCAGCTGTGCTCTGGAGGACATCTTCGTCTTCAGAAGGAGGATCAACAAGGGCTTGACCACCCCCAACTTCCTCCAAGATCTTCTTTCTCCCCCGAGTGCCTTCAAACACTCCGGAGGACGGGACAGTTGTCTTGGTTTTCCTCGACTGGCTCTTGGACGTGGACGAGGAATTGCCAGTCGCCTTTCGGACTGACGAGGAGTTAGAGATTACGTTGCATGAAGCAACCTTTAGTTCTGGCTCCTCTTTTATTGAAACCTTTTTCCCGACGCGACGTCGGAGGGGTGTTGATGATTGCAGCCGCTGGAACACCGACTGTCTTGGTGGAACTGCTGCCTTGCAACAGCAGTTGACTCTCCTGATCGGCGTTTGTGAGTGATCACGTTACGCAGATCGTTGGAGGAGAGTGCCACCTTCGTACCCCCATCAGGCGCATGGCAAGGCTAAGCACCAGGGTGGTCAAGTGAATGCTGTGCCCCCTGATCCAACACCAAACATGTTAGGGTTATATACTAAAAGCATCACTTTTGTAGTAACCTTATTTCCTTAAATTTTGAATGAAAATCATATGGTAAAATGTTTGCATATTGTATTTGTTGCAAGTGTTAATGTAAATGTCTGATATTCTATATTGTAGATAATATGGTGTGTGGTGTCACACAGAAGATCATATTATCAGTTTCCTATGGAGTATATAAATAGTTCACAACCTAGATGGACTTGGACAATCTATTGGAAAGGTTGTAGTGTAATCTGGTATTAGTCTATCTTGACTATAGGTTTACACTAGTACACTTTGTGTGTATTGAACAGGACCACTTGAGGTTGTTCTCTTTGTACTGACTACATAAGAGAACAAACACCTCTGTTATTATAGATGCTTGTGCTCTTAACCCGGATATAATAACGGACATATATATGCAGTGTGTATTATTTTGACTCATAAAAGAGTGAGATTCATTATGGATCAACAACCTCTATGAATTGGGTAATAACATTGTATGTATGATGAGCTATTGATTATAAATGGAATCTATGTTCCGACACATAGGGTTGATGATGTCCCCTTAAGGAGCTCATAAGGATTGTCATGTAAACCCTACAGGTGGAATATATCCGATATGACAAATAAAGTTGAGCGGTACTACTTAAGGATAAAAGATGTCGAATCAATATAGTTGTCAGTAACTTGATTTGATTGACGGCCATACGATATCTTAACATGGGGAGCCAAACGAGCATATAATAAAAGGAGCCCACAAACATAATTTGGGATTAGGGAGGTAGTGCAACAATAGCTCATTAGTGGACCGAGCTATTGTTAATGGGCCTGGATTATGTGTTCGGGCTGAACACGGGATATCCAGATTCGTTAGGAGGCCTAACCCTAATTTCATCTCATGGTCCCTGCCGTAGCCTATATATATCCTCTATTCTCTGGCCGCCATTATTACTAATCAGAAATCTAAAATTTTCTCTAAATTCATGATTCACGTAAGGAGAGAAAGAGAGGGCTGCCAAGGAGAAGAAAAGGTTGGGAGATCGTCGCCCACACGACGTCCAACTCGAGGAAAGAATACGTGAAGAAGATCTTGGGGTCGTCCGCTCGAGACTGCCAAGAATTACTTATCTCCTTTCCGCTGCAGGTATAATTCGTGAACCCTAGTTTCCGCCTATGAAGGGTTAGAACACGTATTAGATATGTTTAACTTTCTATCGATCAATACGCACACCAAAGGAAGGGTCCTGGGAATCCCCAGTTCCATCAATTGGTATCAGAGCCACTTTGGATCTACGTATTGATTGATACGTCCATGTTGTCCAATAAAACCTGCATTATGTAATAGTCGATAGATGTAGATTTGTTCTAACTCGGTTTTGCAGGCATCTTAGATCCAACTATTATGGTCCAATGCATGTTTTTGATTGTGTTGTTTAAACCACGGACATGTCGTGGATGTTGTTGTTGCTGTGGATGTAATTAAAATCACGAGGGTTGATCGTACTTATTATTTTAATTTTGCAATCTAGATTATGTGTGAACTCCTTCGGGAGGCATAGGATTGATGTAATTTTAATTATTTTTGATCAATCGTGATGGCGATGGTGGCTGATTCTGACGTCGGACGAGATGCTGGTTTTAAGCAGTCCAGAGGCAGACATATGATTTTTGATAAAGGAATCGACAACCAAAACCTAAAAATAAAAAAAATTAGGGCGCTGCCCCGAACCCCGCGACCTGACCGGGCAGGTCGAACCCCGAATAGATCTGCGCAGCGCCAGATTTTGGATTCGGATAGTTGAGGACGGAGCAGCAAAGATGACCATAATAGTTGGATATTTTCTCTTATTTTTATCATTTTGCTTTTTCTGAATATGCATGTTTATTATTGTGTGGTTGTTTTTTTTTTTGAAAAATCAAGCCTACATTAATAATGGACAACATGGACATAATATCAACTAGTAAAAAAACCCTCATTGTTAAATAACTAAGTGGAAGAGGATATTTATTTAGTTTAAATCCTATGGTCTCCATTACTGGTTTGTAGGTGATGTAATTATACTTGCGTGTTGGCTATAGTGCTTTCCTCCATATCGGATGAGTATAATTATGGATCACCAGTACAAACTTCCGTAGGGATAATTGTAGAAAGTTACCTAGTATGTGTTCACTTCTCCATCTGAAGGAACTCATTACAAGGTAATGGACTTAGTATTAAGTAATGGTATACACTTAGATACAAATAATGGTATCCTCCCCATCGGAGTCACTGCTATTATTTATATGACCAGAGCAAGACCAGCATATTAATTTTATTTGTCATAAAGTTATGTTGACATGATAGTAAAATTAATAAGAAAAACCTACTTGAACAAAGTTGAATTTGTATACGTCCACACTATCGTAGCATGCTAAATTCATGGTGTTCAAGGTGTTGGTGAATTTCTTATTATTGTTTTGAGGGAATCTATATTTAGTTAATTCAAAAAGTTTTTTTACCCTATATAATTTTTTTTATGTGATTCTCAGGATTTCAAAAATGGGTTCTTTCAGTCCACTTATGGTGATTCTTAAAGAAAACAAACTTACTGGACCTAATTATATTGACTGGAAACGTAATTTGGACATTGTTCTGACTGCTGAGGAGTACAAATATGTACTTGTTGAGGAATGTCCACCTAAGCCTGATGCTAACTCTGATGAAGAGGTCAAAGAGGCTTATAAGAAGTGGAAAAAGGTAGATGATACGGCACGGTGTTACATTCTGGCATCTATGTCAAATGTACTGCAACATCAGCATCAGGCCATGGCCACAGCTTATGACATGATGTATAACCTCAAGGAACTCTTCGGACATCAGAGTAGAGCAGCTAGGCAGTTTTTTATAAAATATTTGATGAATACAAAAATGGCTGAGGGTACACCAGTATGGGATCATGTTCTCAAGATGATGGGTCATCTTAATGAGATGGAGATCCTTGGAGCTGAAATCGATGGGGAAACCCAGGTCGATATCATTCTCGGGACTCTGCCTAAAAGTTTTGACAATTTCTGCCTTAATTACAACATGAACAAAAGGTTGTATTATTTGGCAGAACTTGCAAAAGAGCTACAGGATGCTGAATCTCTCTTTAGACAGAGTGGTCATGTTTTTGTTTTCGAAAAGGCTTCTACTTTTAAGCCAAAAGGAGGTAAAAAGAAGAATAACATTTAGAAACAGGCAAACACAGCAAAGAAGGGCATGGGACCTCAAGGCGCGGTGAAAAAGCCGAAAGGCAAATGTTTCAAGTGCAAAGGGTCAGGTCATTGGAAGACTGATTGTCCATTTCTCAAACAAGGGATCAAAGAAGGTATATCTCATTTACTAGTAATTGATACATGTTTAGCGGTGTTATCTACCGGCACCTGGTGTGTAAATATAGGAGCCACTAATCATGTCTGCAATACATTGCAGGGGTTCCAAGAAACCAGACGGCTCAGTGATAGAGAGATATGCTTGTTCATGGGTGATGCTACAAAAGTATCTGTCACGACCCGATCCCAATTTCTTGGGTCGAACCGGATCATGCCCAGCCTGCACCGTTGTTGAGACGGCGGCAGTAAGCTGTATCTCCGTTTGCAGGTAACATCAACAACATAATAAAATTGCCACAACTTTTATTCGATTAATAAAAACTTTTACAATAGAAGAATTTCTTACAATTGAAAATTTATACAATTATCATGAAGAACAACTCAAGCAACTAGCTCCTTAGCCTCAGATCCTCGTGGAACAGGCAATCCTCAGTGTAACCTAAAAATGTTGGTCTCCAGTCAGGAGGGAGCAAAGTACAATTATGAAAATCTACAATTCAACTAATAATTAATAATTTGCAATTATAAACAATTTAGAAATGCAATATTTTTCAACAGTTCTACAATTGAAAACATGTGATTTGAGTAAGTAACGACTATGACCGGTTTGGGATTATTCACTGATATGGTCCGGCCTATCCCCGTGTGTGAGAGGGGTAAGCTCGTACAATCCTTAGACTAAAAGTTTTAGGGTATTGGTCATAGACGCTACACTACTCCCCCAATATCCCGAGTCAATTAGATTCAATCAATGAGACAATAACAATCAATACTCTAGGAGAGAGTTCCGTGTAGTAATGTGGTTTAAGCATGCAAGATTACTATTACTAATTAAATTGCAAATAATCACAACTGTACTTGCCTTAAATGTTCAGACTGGAAGATCGGTACTTCGGAATTATAGGTCAGGAACTTCCTCGAAATCCTACATTCTGGGAATTTGTCTCAGAAACAAACTCTAAAAATATCTAGTTACCATCTCTATTTGTCTTTCCTAGTCAATTTTAGTTGTTAGTTTAACAAACACAACATCACAGCGTTTACTAGTTTGTTGAAGTTAAGAAATTCAATTTACTTTGGTTTTTGGGTAAAAACTTGATTTTATCAAATTACGTAAAAACTTGGTATATATTCATTTGAAAACTTTGACTTAAAAAAATATAAAGAAATAATTTTCTTTTCCTTAAAAATGAGAAAATCGTGAGTTTATAATATCTTTGATTTTTCTTACGCTTTCCACAAATCCAGAACATAAAATAAAAATTACTTCCTACTTATTACAGGCCTGGGCTTATGCCCTTACAATTTCAATAAATTGAAATAAGAAAAGAAACTGGTTAGTCCGAAAATTACCTACAATTTAACAAAAACTAATAAATTTCTAAAATATTATTTTAAGAAAACTATAAGTCTCAGACTCTGGTCCAAACTTCATTTTCAACTATTCTGCCTCAACGTCCGGTCGAACCGGTGCGTTTGCATTTCGTTGGGGCCCAGTAACCAATTATGGTTGTCGCCCAAAAATACCAAAATCATTTTAAAACCATTTTATTAATTTTTCCGAAAATTTCGGCAGCATTTCCTCTGTTTTCGGTCAACCCAAGAACTGGGAATTGCTCCGTTTTCCTGCAAATTAACTCCCAAACCCCAAATATATATATAACCATCCATAGAAATAATTTCCAAAGCCAAACCGGAAAACCCGAAACAATATCGGAAATCCCGAACTTTATAGGAAACCACAGAACACCAAAACCGAAATTTAAACGAAAATTCTGATTACGAGAACTCTTCCGAAACTAATCTCGGAAATCTCGAAAATCAGAAAATCCCCAAAAGACCATAACAATATTATTTTCCAAAAATTCCAAAAACCATCACAGAACAACAGAGAGAACTTTCCAAAACTAAATCTCGGAAATCCCGAGAATTCGACGAAACCACAGAATATTTTCCGAAAACTGTCGGAAAATCCAAAAATAAAAACGGAACGAATCCGTAACCGTAAACCCGAATTCCGAAGGAATCGGTTGGACCATCTCATCACAGACAAATAAAATACGGGATCTAGAGTTTACCCAAAACCGACGGAATCCGAAGTGATGCCTCGGACTCGGAACAGCGGAACAGCGGAACCACGGGAACAGAACACGTGGAGCGCGTCCAACAGCGGATCGGGAACCGGGAAGCGAACGGGGCGAGCGGGGCGGTCGCCGGGACTGCGCGAACAGACGGGGCGGTCGCCGGGCGACCTGGCCGGACTGGCAGCGGGAAGGGGCGGCCGGCTAGGGAGTTCGCCGGGGAGTGCTCGGCCCGGTGGGGTCGGCCACAGGGTGGATCGGGCTCGGGTTCGCCGGAAACTTCGCCGGAAATGGGTTTAGAAGGAGAAGTTTGTGTGTGGAAAACAATGGGAAGAGGGGTTTTTATAGGATAAGAGTGTTGAGGGTTACCAGGGGAAGAAAGGCCAACAGCCTCTCGGCCTTGATGACGCCGGCGGCGGGAAGCCGATGGGTCGACGGGTTGAAAAAGACAAAACCGAAAAGACTTCGGTTAAAAACCACAGAAGCTACAAGCTTCCAGCCCACAAAAAATGAATGATACTCATTCATTCAATGAATGGGAACCCAAAGAATGTTACAGCAACTCATAAAAATCTATTAATGGGCTTAGGTTATAGGAAAATCCTTAATGGGTTTTTGGGCCTACTAGACTTAGTAATTGAATTAAGAAACAAATGGCTTAAATAATAAGAAATAAGTTTGTGGGCTTTAAGTAATATATGCTTTAACCAATTTGTTTTTAAGAAAAAGATAGTTGGGCTTTAAATCATGATTAAAGAAAATTTGGATTAACAGATTGTAATATCATTTAGAAAATTGCAACTAATAATTTGTAACTCTAAATTAATTAAAAATGTTTTCTAAAATTTGTAATATCATTTAGACTAAACTCTAAAATTCCAAAATAATAATTTTTCTAAAAATATAATTTTTTCCATATTAACAACTAATAATGATTTATAATAATTTGCTAATTAAAATTTACAGGTTTGACCAGAAAAACTAAGTGGCAAACACACATTAATAAAAATAAAAAAAAAATTGTAACTGAAAAATTGTGGGTTTCACAACCTTCCCTCCTTAGAAAATTTCGTCCTCGAAATTTCAAGGATCAGGGCCGGGGTACAATCAACACTTAGCCTTAAACAAAATGAACTTTAAACTAACAGGCACGATCGGAATTATCAAAATATGATCTGAAATGGGACGGGAAAGTTTGGAGTATTCAAATTATTTTAGGCACGAGAAAGAACCTAGGTACCTCCAGGATCATAGAATAGGCGAGAACTAAAAGAGGTTACGAGAGAAAACAAGAAAAGAGTGGAGGTCGACATTTTATTTAAAAAGGCAGAAGATGATGGAACCTTCTAAGATGAGCAACCTAAATGCCCTATCAAATTGAAATAGGGTACAAAGATTTGTGACTCAGGAAGAATTGAAAAGTTGTACGATAGTAGGATACTAAAGATGATTAAAATGATAATGAATGTAATCGAGTGAAATATTTCCAATGAGGACCGAGTAATGATCAACGAGGATGGAAAGTATGTTGTTTCACCGCTCAACGGTCAGAAGATAGGATATGCGGGAAAAGACCTACAAGATAACTACCTATGGCTTCCAAATTAAATCTGTAACTAGATGATAATAATAATGAATGAATAAATATATAAGGTATAGGAATATATATGTATGTAGCGTACCAAGGTTGAACAGAAAAAGGTCGAGGTGGTCGAGCTTGTTTTGATCCTAATAAATTTGTTTAAGGACGACCAAGTAGAATTTTGTAGGAAATCTGTTATCTCTGGTTGTGACAAAAGATTTCTGGAAACGAAGACAACCGCTAGAAATATAAATCCTCTAATCAGGCGAAAGTCAGAATGATTTGATAGTGCAAAAGGTAACCATGATACGAATGTAGTTTGAATAGTATTCGGGAACCAAATATGTTTGAAGTCACTTTGTCTCAAATCCATGCCTCGCCAGAGTGCACCTGACTGCAATGAATTTTTTTTGACCCAATAACTTGAATAATTTTAGGTGACCGAGTACTCTTTTAACTTTATCCATTCCATGACTAAGCAACAAAAGATGAACAACATGGTGTATTTAGAACATAGTCGCGATAATATCCGGAAATCTATGAACACCCGAAATCACTTCAACTTTAGAGTCTTTTGCCTCGCCAGTGCGCATCCGGCTGCAGTAAACTCGCAGTTTTCATAATTCAGGCAAATCACTACAACGCACATGTGCGAAATTGTATTAGGTTATTGGATATTTTCTCAGCTGTGTCCATGAAAATTTCAAAGAAGTTTTCCTGAAATTCAAACGAGTTCTAAAGTTCTATTCATGATATATAAAAAAAAAGTATTGATGTATGTTCTACTGGTTTCAAGAAAATTTATCAGGATAAATATGTGTTCCAGTAACTCTTGAGAATTAAGAGATTTGATTTTGAGGAAATTGATCAAGCTTGAGTATGGCCAATTGAGTTGGACGCAGGATAAGGTAGAAAAATCAGAGTTTTGGGTTGAGTTGAAGAAGTCAATGAGAACATTCCCGATAAATCACTTAAAGGATACAGACGTTTACCAAAATTATTTGAAGAAATAATTTCTTATCCAAGGAAAGTTTTAAGAATGTGATAGGGAGTAGGGTTGACATAAAAGAAGTATGTCTTTATGGATTTCGGGAAATCTGGTTAAAATGATTTAGTAGAGCCAACAGGGAAATGACTCAACAATTTTAAAAGAAGATTTTTCTAATAAGATGGAATCAATTCTCTGACCGTTCGTACTTCACGGTACTCAAGCATTGAGTTAGAATACTGCCTAAGCTTTGGATTGATCAAGAAGTTGCATAGAGAGTGTAGGGTTTCAAGTTGAGTGGGGAAAAACAACAAAAATATTTGGAATAACCTAGGAGATAACAATCAAGATTTGAGATTAAAAAATATCTTCTCTAGGGAAATCATGAACTAACCAGGCTAAACCAATTCTTTTGGTAATAACTGAGTTTTATGGTTCCAGAAGGATTTGGTTCAGGATTCGCTCCAAGGAAGTCAATTTAGAATTTAGATCAAGTTTGGGTACGCAATCATAAAAGTTTCTCCGGTAGACAAGAGTTATTAGAGTTTAGAACTCTAGATAGAGAATGAGTCTGGATTCCCGTTAAAGATAGAAAAAGATTGATCACTAGTGGAGAAGTTAAAAGGTCTGCTGACGAAGGAGATTAAGGAGTTCTAGTAATGATCCATAATTAGCAAAAGTATAGATCCTAAAGGATGCTAAAAGTTTGTTAAAGGTATGGAAATGAGATAATCCCTAAAATCACGGGATACTAAAAGGTACAAAATCTAGGAAAACATATGTAGTAACATATACTATCATACAGTCGGCCTAAACTGGTCAGGGTCCAAATCACTCCTTATGCCATCATCTAATTGTTATAGGTACCAACTAATGTTTAGGTAATCCAAATTCTACCCTTCCAATTCTTAATCACCAACATATCCCTGATAAATATCGCCTTTCATTCCTCCTCATTTATAATTTCAGCAATTGTATCGTAGGAGAGAGACTTTGGGAAAGATTTCTACCATAAGGGTGTAAACAAGAATTTTATTCATAAAGGAGAATTACAGCAAGACTCTCATGATTAGTCTAAGGACATTTAGTTACAACTTCTTATAACAATAGGTAATGGCAGTTCTAGGTATTAGTCCTCATGGCTCTGGCTCTTGTATGAGCAGTTTCCAATCGCCTCATCTTCTTCTATGATCCTCAAGTCTGCATCATGCCTTCCTGCAGTGAGTGTAGGAGGCAAGGCTTGCTTGATAGGAAAAGAGTCCTTAGGTTGCGGCATAACAGGTGATGCTGAGATAGATGCTCTGGTTTGATGGAAAAGTAAGGGGCAATTCTTTACCCGATGTTCAGCAGATCCACACACCAAACATTGCCCCAATCTTTTGCGACAAACATTGGCTTGGTGACCAGGCCTTTTACAGTAGTCACAAACCAATTGTTTCTTATGGTATGACTGCCGGATAGGGCCCAAATATCTTCTAAATTCAGGGATATCCCTCCTAGGACGAGGTTCCGCTCCAACTTGGTTTAGGATAGCTAAGGTTACATCGTTGACGTTCTTCATGACTTCTCTCGTGATATTCATCTGTTCCTGCTGGGCTTCAGCTTGGGCCTTCTGTCCTTCAAGTACACCTCGCAGCAGGCTTGCGAGGTCAGAGGAGTTATCGGGCACTGAGGCCACAGCTCGAGCAGCTACTGTTGCAGTGACCTGCACCTCAGCCCGAGAATAGGTAGGGTCCGCCGCTTGATCTGCAGTTCCAGAAGTGGCGCCAGGTGCTGGTGGTTCATGGGGCCGATCGATCAACTGCAAGGATGGGGGTTCTGGTCGTACTGGGGAATATGGGGTGCGATCGGGAGATGGCACCGCATCACCAGCAGGGGTGGTCGTTCCCTTGGTCATATTCTGGAAAGTATAGGTTGCAATACATAAGCAAGGTAGCCTACCAGTCTATGTCAATCAAAAATATTTAATAATAAAATATTTCGGTCCTATGTCGTGACAAATTGATGTTCTAGTGTTCTAGTTGTTTCTAGATAGGTTTTCCTAAGTTGTTGTTGTTGTAGACCTGCATGGACCACCACTAAAAACATGTCACGACCCGATCCCAATTTCTTGGGTCGAACCGGATTATGCCCAGCCTGCACCGTTGTTGAGACGGCGGCAGTAAGCTGTATCTCCGTTTGCAGGTAACATCAACAACATAATAAAATTGCCACAACTTTTATTCGATTAATAAAAACTTTTACAATAGAAGAATTTCTTATAATTGAAAATTTATACAATTATCATGAAGAACAACTCAAGCAACTAGCTCCTTAGCCTCAGATCCTCGTGGAACAGGCAATCCTCAGTGTAACCTAAAAATGTTGGTCTCCAGTCAGGAGGGAGCAAAGTACAATTATGAAAATCTACAATTCAACTAATAATTAATAATTTGCAATTATAAACAATTTAGAAATGCAATATTTTTCAACAGTTCTACAATTGAAAACATGTGATTTGAGTAAGTAACGACTATGACCGGTTTGGGATGATTCACTGATATGGTCCGGCCTATCCCCGTGTGTGAGAGGGGTAAGCTCGTACAATCCTTAGACTAAAAGTTTTAGGGTATTGGTCATAGACGCTACACTACTCCCCCAATATCTCGAGTCAATTAGATTCAATCAATGAGACAATAACAATCAATACTCTAGGAGAGAGTTCCGTGTAGTAATGTGGTTTAAGCATGCAAGATTACTATTACTAATTAAATTGCAAATAATCACAACTGTACTTGCCTTAAATGTTCAGACTGGAAGATCGGTACTTCGGAATTGTAGGTCAGGAACTTCCTCGAAATCCTACATTTCGGGAATTTGTCTCAGAAACAAACTCTAAAAATATCTAGTTACCATCTCTATTTGTCTTTCCTAGTCAATTTTAGTTGTTAGTTTAACAAACACAACATCACAGCGTTTACTAGTTTGTTGAAGTTAAGAAATTCAATTTACTTTGGTTTTTGGGTAAAAACTTGATTTTATCAAATTACGTAAAAACTTGGTATATATTCATTTGAAAACTTTGACTTAAAAAAATATAAAGAAATAATTTTCTTTTCCTTAAAAATGAGAAAATCGTGAGTTTATAATATCTTTGATTTTTCCTACACTTTCCACAAACCCAGAACATAAAATAAAAATTACTTCCTACTTATTACAGGCCTGGGCTTATGCCCTTACAATTTCAATAAATTGAAATAAGAAAAGAAACTGGTTAGTCCGAAAATTACCTACAATTTAACAAAAACTAATAAATTTTTAAAATATTATTTTAAGAAAACTATAAGTCTCAGACTCTGGTCCAAACTTCATTTTCAACTATTCTGCCTCAACGTCCGGTCGAACCGGTGCGTTTGCATTTCGTTGGGGCCCAGTAACCAATTATGGCTGTCGCCCAAAAATACCAAAATCATTTTAAAACCATTTTATTAATTTTTCCGAAAATTTCGGCAGCATTCCCTCTGTTTTCGGTCAACCAAGAACTGGGAATTGCTCCGTTTTCCTGCAAATTAACTCCCAAACCCCAAATATATATATAACCATCCATAGAAATAATTTCCAAAGCCAAACCGGAAAACCCGAAACAATATTGGAAATCCCGAACTTTATAGGAAACCACAGAACACCAAAACCGAAATTTAAACGAAAATTCTAAATACGAGAACTCTTCCGAAACTAATCTCGGAAATCTCGAAAATCAGAAAATCCCCAAAAGACCATAACAATATTATTTTCCAAAAATTCCAAAAACCATCACAGAACAACAGAGAGAACTTTCCAAAACTAAATCTCGGAAATCCCGAGAATTCGACGAAACCACAGAATATTTTCCGAAAACTGTCGGAAAATCCAAAAATAAAAACGGAATGAATCCGTAACCGTAAACCCGAATTCCGAAGGAATCGGTTGGACCATCTCATCACAGACAAATAAAATACGGGATCTAGAGTTTACCCAAAACCGACGGAATCCGAAGTGATGCCTCGGACTCGGAACAGCGGAACCACGGGAACAGAACACGTGGAGAGCGTCCAACAGTAGATCGGGAACCGGGAAGCGAACGGGGCGAGCGGGGCGGTCGCCGGGGCTGCACGAACAGACGGGGCGGTCGCCGGGCGACCTGGCCGGACTGGCAGCGGGAAGGGGCGGCCGGCTAGGGAGTTCGCCGGGGAGTGCTCGGCCCGGTAGGGTCGGCCACAGGGTGGATCGGGCTCGGGTTCGCCGGAAACTTCGCCGGAAATGGGTTTAGAAGGAGAAGTTTGTGTGTAGAAAACAATGGGAAGAGGGGTTTTTATAGGATAAGAGTGTTGAGGGTTACCAGGGGAAGAAAGGCCAACAGCCTCTCGGCCTTGATGACGCCGGCGGCGGGAAGCCGATGGGTCGACGGGTTGAAGAAGACAAAACCGAAAAGACTTCGGTTAAAAACCACAGAAGCTACAAGCTTCCAGCCCACAAAAAATGAATGATACTCATTCATTCAATGAATGGGAACCCAAAGAATGTTACAGCAACTCATAAAAATCTATTAATGGGCTTAGGTTATAGGAAAATCCTTAATGGGTTTTTGGGCCTACTAGACTTAGTAATTGAATTAAGAAACAAATGGCTTAAATAATAAGAAATAAGTTTGTGGGCTTTAAGTAATATATGCTTTAACCAATTTGTTTTTAAGAAAAAGATAGTTGGGCTTTAAATCATGATTAAAGAAAATTTAGATTAACAGATTGTAATATCATTTAGAAAATTGCAACTAATAATTTGTAACTCTAAATTAATTAAAAATGTTTTCTAAAATTTGTAATATCATTTAGACTAAACTCTAAAATTCCAAAATAATAATTTTTCTAAAAATACAATTTTTTCCAAATTAACAACTAATAATGATTTATAATAATTTGCTACTTAAAATTTACAGGTTTGACCAGAAAAACTAAGTGGCAAACACACATTAATAAAAAAAAAATTGTAACTGAAAAATTGCGGGTTTCGCAGTATCGATCGTTTCATTAGGAGATGTTACTTTATCTTTTGGTAGAAATAATTCTTTGACATTGAGAGATTGTCTTTATGCACCTTCACTTAGAAGGAATTTAGTTTCTGTTTCTATGTTAGTTAAGGATGGATATTCAGTTTATTTTAATGACAATATTATTATTAGAACGAATAAACATTTTATCTGTTCTGGTGCATTGGTTGATAATTTGTATGTCATTATTCCTATTTTGCCCACAATGTAACTTATGGAAATAAATAATATGTCATCTAACTTAAATAAGAGAAAAGAATATTCTTGTATGAACCAAACATATCTTTGGCACTTACGATTGGGGCATATTAACCTAAGAAGGATTCAAAGACTGGTTGAAGATGGACCTTTGAGTTTATTGGAAGTGGAGGCACTACCAGTCTGTGAATCCTGCTTGGAAGGTAAAATGACCAAAAGGCCTTTTACGGTAAAGGGGTATAGGGCCAAAGATGTGTTGGAATTGGTTCATTCTGATTTGTGTGGACCCATGACTATCCAAGCTAGAGGTGGCTTTGAATATTTTGTCACATTTATTGACGATTATTCAAGTTATGGATACACTTATTTGATGTGCCGTAAGTCTGAGTGCTTTGAGAAATTCAAAGAGTACAAGGCTGAAACGGAAAAACGTCATGGAAAATGTATCAAGTCACTACGATCAGATCGTGGTGGCGAGTACCTCTTTGGAGAGTTTAGGGATTATTTATTAGAGGCTGGAATTGCATCCCAATTGACTGCACCTGGAACGCCCCAACAAAATGGGGTAGCCGAAAGAAGGAATAGAACTCTTATGGAGATGGTTAGATCAATAATAAGTCATTCGGATTTGCCAGATTCGTTTTGGGGATATGCCTTAGAGACTGCAGCTTATATTTTGAACTTGGTTCCTTCTAAGTCAGTACCTCTTACTCCCACAGAGCTGTGGATTGGGCGTAAGCCTAGTCTGAAACATGTTCGCATTTGGGGTAGTCCAGCACATGTGCTGAATGGGAAAGAAGATAAGCTAGAATCTCGTACAGAAGTACACTTGATTGTAGGCTATCCAAGAGGAACGAAAGGAGGTTTATTTTATAGTCCTAAGGATCAGAAGGTCATTGTTAGCACCAATGCCCGATTCTTAGAGGAAGACTATGTGATGAACCATAAACCCACAAGTAGAGTTGTTCTAGAAGAACTGAGACGTGAGACACCAAGTACTTCAGTACCAATAGTACAAGAGGATGAACCACAAATAACTGCACAACGTGTCACAAATGTTACACCACAACCGATAGTGCCTCGTCGTAGTGGGAGGGTTGTGATACAACCTGATAGATATATGTTCTTGGGAGAGTCGTCAGACTTCGTCCCTGAGGTACAAGATTATGATCCCTGTACCTACAATGAAGCACTCCAAGATAAAGATGCAGAGTCTTGGCAAAAAGCAATGATATCTGAAATAGAATCTATGGATTCTAGTCAGGTCTGGGAGCTTGTAGAACCACCCGTTGGTGTAAAAGCCATTGGATGCAAGTGGGTCTATAAGAGAAAAAGAGGATCAGACGGTAAGGTTGAAGCCTTTAAAGCTCGGCTTGTAGCAAAAGGTTTTACTCAAAGAGAGGGTATCGATTATGAGGAAACCTTTTCTCCTGTAGCCATGCTTAAGTCTATTCGGATTCTTTTATCTATTGCAGGTCATCTCGATTATGAGATTTGGCAAATGGATGTCAAAACAGCTTTCCTTAATGGAAGTCTTGAGGAAGACATCTATATGAAGCAACCAGACGGGTTCATTGAAAAGGGCCAGGAGCATCTTGTTTGTAAGCTCAAAAAGTCCATTTATGGACTTAAGCAAGCTTCCAGATCTTGGAACATCTATTTTGATCAGGTGATAAAATCCTATAGATTTGATCAATGTCAGGATGAATCATGTGTATACAGAAAGTGTGACGGAAACGTGGTAGTGTTTCTAGTACTTTATGTAGATGACATCTTGCTCATTGGAAACAATGTGAAGGTATTATCTGAAGTAAGGGTATGGTTATCCAAACAGTTTGATATAAAGGACTTGGGAGAAGTAGGTCACATCCTTGGGATCAAAGTTCTACGAAATCGCAAGAAAATGATGTTGGGCTTATCCCAAGCTTCCTATATCGATACTGTACTAACTCATTTTAGTATACAAAATTCTAAGAAAGGTTTCTTACCTTTTAGACATGGAATTGCTCTATCAAAGGAGCAGTGTCCGAGGACACCTAAAGAGATAGAGAACATGAAAGCAGTTCCTTATGCTTCGGCAGTAGGAAGCTTAATGTATGCAATGCTATGTACGTGACCAGACATCTGCTTTGCCGTAGGCATGGTCAGCAGATATCAGTCTAACCCAGGACAAGAGCACTGGACTGCCGTAAAGCATATTTTGAAGTACTTGAAAAGGACTAAAGAGTATATGCTAGTTTACCAGGCAGATAGTTTAGTTCCCTTGGGGTATACAGACTCAGATTTTCAGTCAGATAGGGATTCCAGGAAATCTACCTCAGGTTATGTGTTTACTTTGGGAGGTGGAGCCATTGTGTGAAGGAGTATCAAGCAAAAATGTATTACTGATTCCACCATGGAAGCCGAGTATGTGGCAGCCTCTGAGGCAGCGAAAGAAGCGGTTTGGCTCAGAAACTTTCTATTGGACTTTGAAGGTCTATTTCCTTGGGGTATACAGACTCAGTTTGCCTAAGTCTATTATACTTTATTATGATAATAGTGGTACAGTTGCAAATTCGAAGGAACCACGAGCCCATAAGACAGGCAAACACATTGAGCGCAAGTACCACCTGATATGAGATTTCGTAAAGAAAGGAAAAGTTGCTGTGATCAAGATAGCATCAGCCGACAACCTAGCTGATCCCTTTACAAAGAGCTTACCAGCTAAGGATTTTGACAGTCATGTTGAGGGAATGGGAGTCAGATGTGTAGCAGCATGGCTTTAAGTATAAGTGGGAGATTTGTAACAGTATACTGAAAAGCAATGCTTTGAGTATAAGTGGGAGATTGTTAGGGTTATATACTAAAAGCATCACTTTTGTAGTAACCTTATTTCCTTAAATTTTGAATGAGAATCATATGGGCAAATGTTTGCATATTGTATTTATTGCAAGTGTTAATGCAAATGTCTGATATTCTATATTGTAGATAATATGGTGTGTGGTGTCACACAGAAGATCATATTATCAGTTTCCTATGGAGTATATAAATAGTTCACAACCTAGATGGACTTGGACAATCTATTGGAAAGGTTGTAGTGTAATCTGGTATTACTCTATCTTGACTACAGGTTTACACTAGTACACTTTGTGTGTATTGAACAGGACCACTTGAGGTTGTTCTCTTTGTACTGACTACATAAGAGAACAAATACCTCTGTTATTATGGATGCTTGTACTCTTAATCTGGATATAATAACGGACATGTATATGCAATGTGCATTACTTTGACTCATAAAAGAGTGAGATTCATTATGGATCAACAACCTCTATGAATTGGGTAATAATATTGTATGTATAATGGGCTGTTGATTATAAATGGAATCCTTGTCCCGATACATCGGGTTGATGATGTCCTCTTAAGGAGCTCATAAGGATTGTCATGTAAACCCTGCAGGTGGATTATATCCGACATGACAAATAAAGTTGAGCGGTACTACTTAAGGATAAAAGATATCGAATCAATATAGTTGTCAGTAACTTAATTTGATCGACGGACATACGATATCTTAACATGGGGAGCCAAACGAGCATATAATAAAAGGAGCCCACAAACATAATTTGGGATTAGGGAGGTAGTGCAACAATAGCTCATTAGTGGACCGAGCTATTGTTAATGGGCCTGGATTGTGTGTTCGGGCTGAACACGGGATATCCAGATTCGTTAGGAGGCCTAACCCTAATTTCTCCTCATGGTCCCTGCCGTAGCCTATATATATCCTCTATTCTCTGGCCGCCAGATTACTGATTAAAAATCTAAAATTTTCTCTAAATTTGTGATTCACGTAAGGAGAGAAAGAGAGTGCTGCCAAGGAGAAGAAAAGGTTGGAAGATCGTCGCCCACACGAAGTCCAACTCGAGGATGGAATACGTGCAGAAGATCTTGGGATCGTCCGCTCGAGACTTCCAGGAATTACTTGTCTCCTTTCCGCTGCAGGTATAATTTGTGAACCCTAGTTTCCGCCTATAAAGGGTTATAACACGTATTAGATCTGTTTAACTTTCTATCGATCAATACGTACATCAAAGGAAGGGTCCTGGGAATCTTCAGTTCCATCAAAACAGGCGCTCAGATCAGTAGTGGGGGAACAACATTTACAGTGACTTGAACGAACCTCAGACGCACAACTAGTAGAGGCGTGGGAGTTCAAGACCGTAGAGTTTGCCTTGCTCGAGTTGGTTGCCAACGCAACAGATGCGCCCAAGTTAGACAAGGACTTTGAAGGTCGACTCATTTTCGGCGCAGAAGCACCCGAGTCGACTTATCAAGCTTACCATCAGCAGCACGCATGATTGTGAGCGCATGCTTCTGATTTGCTGCCGGCATAGCACGTTTGAGGCGTATGGCCCGTGCTGCCTTGGACTTCTTCGCACCAGCCCGCTGGGGCGCATAGTACTCAGAGTCCAAATTCTCCTAGCCACTACAGCGAGTGAGTCTGTCAAAGACAGAGACCTTCTGTGGCGCATCAGAGGTGATGCACGGGGAATTAGCTACGCCCCTGCTCCGTCGACACATCTTTCTCGCCTGAGAGGGAGATGACTGGGGAATGTGGTCAGCCGCACGTTTCTTCGAAGGATGCGCTGCACCAGTGGGCGCATTTTGGTTGCTGAGGACGTCAACAGGAAGGGTTGGCTGCATCGGTGCATCTCCTTCGGTGGTGGTGCCAGAGGCGTCGACCTTGCGCACCCAGACTTGGCGAGTCTTCTTCGGCTTCGGCAGCCACTTCGAAGGACTCGTACTGCCTTCAGAGATGAACTCCTCATACGCCTGTTGATTGAGGAGTACGACCAGCATCTTGTGGGAGGAGCCCACCTTCACATCGTCGGATTGCGACACAGCTTTCTCGGTGGAGGAGAAAGAGGTCCCCAGCAGAGTCGCCAACTTGTTTGCCATTAAAATCTTTTGATTGCAAATTTTAATTACAAACAGAACAGTGTTACAATGTAGGACTTAGACGTAGTCCTAGGAGTACACTTTTGTTTATCTGGGTCCCTTGTGTCGATGGAGCAAGTGGTAATACGTTGACTCCGTTGACGATCTGACGACGGTTCTCGGTTCTCTGAAGGTTTGAGTTGCTCTGGGTGCCGGAGCTTGCGGAGAGGAAGAAGACGTTGAGTGTCTGTATCTGTCTCTCTGTATATGTATATCGGTGGTTGTGTGATGTGTGTGTAAGAAGGAAGTGATCCCTCTATTTATAGCTTTGCAGGCTGGCTGCTCATGTGCACCTATGTAGGATGCGCCTGTACGCGAGGACGCCATGTGGTGGTTGCTGATGGAGGCACATGGGCGATGCGTACTGATTGAGGAGTTGAACCCTTTATGTTGCCTTTGTGGGCTGCGACCGAGCTGATACGTAGCAATGGAGAGGATCTTTCAGTTACTGAGATCTTGGGTGATTAGCACCCCTTCATAGGCTGAATCAAGTCAAAGGACACGTGTCGTAGGTCCATGGGTTAAAGATCTCGAATTTGGTGGAGAGTGATCTGATATGATGCACTAGGAATTGGGCGCATGTGTAGACTTTGGCTCGTAATCTTTAGGAGTCACTAACCAGTCGGGACACATGGCTTTTGAGGCGCATACGGGGCTTCAGTAGTGACTTTACTTCTGTCTTTAGGGATCAGAGAAAAGTCTGAGGCGCACGGCTTTTGAGGCGCATGCAAAGATTTAGGCACATGGCTGCGGAGGCGCATACGAGATGGTTGGGCGGCCACGTGGCTTGTAACCGCCGGAGGAAAACAATGATGATGCGGACGTCGACGATGCTTCATCTTCTGAAAAAGCTGTCAATTATTCAATCCTCGGGGGACGTGCTACCAACTCTGTCAGACTTTAGTATTTAATGTTCTTTGACATGTGATAGGCTGTTGAGTAGGCGTATCGATCCGCGTTCTACTAGGCGTATGTGAACGCATGGAGGTGCATCCTTATGAGGCGCTTGGTGTTGATGGGCACGTCTGTATGATGCGCGGTCTGACCGACGCATCCGCTTGCATGATACGTCTTTATGGGCCCGACTGTTACGTTCTTCGAGTGCTTTAAATAGCCTTTTTTAACTTGGCTGAATTCAAAGCGTCAGGTTCGTCACCATTCAATGCAAATTTATCGCACGGGATTCGGAGAGCCAGCCACTTGGCGCATGGGTTTGATTTACCCGACCTATAAATAGTGGCATGGAGAGAGTTTGCTTCTCGTTCTCTCACGTCCTCCCGAAATGAACTTGTTTGCCCGAGCACATTCTGTTGACGAGATGCTCCCGAGGGTGAAGATGCGACGCATTATCTTTATTGATGCACTTGAAGGTGACTGTTAAATCCAAAAATTGGAGTCGAGGGCTTCTGAGGCAGGCAGAAGGTGCATGTTGCATCCAAAGATCAGGATGCTCGAGCCTCATCTCCGTTATGCTGGAAGATCCACAGATCGAAATTGCGGTGCTACGACTTTGGAGGCTCTTTCTTCTGTCAGAGTGGGTGTTGCCCATTCTGGTTGTGTTGAAAGCTGCTCCTTTAGCCGTATTTCGATTGCGGTCTTCCTTGGTCTTTGGAGGCTCTTTCGAAGCTAGAGGGTTGATTGCCACCCTCGTTCTGCTCAATAAATGCTTCATGAGTCAAAGTATTTGATGGCGCATATGCTGACACTTCATGATGCGTCTGACTGGGACGCTGAAGGGCGGCACATAACTGAGCTGCTGAAGGGATGCACATAACTGAACCGCTGAAGGGATGCACATAACTGAGCTGCTGAAGGGATGCGCCTGGCTGAGAGCGCATGGCGAGATGCACCTGTTTGAGAGCGCATGGTGGTTACTGCGCCTAGCTATAGACTTAGGGTCTTTCCTTTGTAGAAATTCTCCTTTGTACAACTCTTTTTTAGACATATAATAGACTTTTATATGAAATAAAAATCCTCTTTTAATGTCTGTACTTTTACTTTGCTATGCCAAGTACTTCCTCTGAGCTCCCTGGTGCATGTAATGTTTGGCACATAGGATTTCTGGTCCTGAAATTCCATGCTTCTATACCTCATCCCCTACGGTTACCACCGCAGCCCCGGACTCGCCATCACCATCTTCGCCATCATCACCAACACCACCTACGCCATCACTTCTCGACCGCCACTGCCGTCATCCACCATAGCAACACCCATGGACCACCCATACCAGTCCACCAAACCGGCGCCACCATGCCCGGCTCTTCCAAACCCACAACCACCGCTATCCCCCTCGACAAGCAACACCCAGCCGAGAACCACCCAGCTCCACTCGTCTCTGAGATCGACCCTGCATAGCCGGTCGTTCCGAACAACACCATCATCATCTCCGTCACTGCCGTAGCCACCGCGGCAACCACCGCGGCATGCCCAACCTACCACCACCAGAAAACAAAAATAAATCCCAACCACCACCCTTACCACCGGTCGCCGATGAGCCACAAGCTTCGCCCTGCTGTGTCGAGGATGGCCGCGCGCCGCTGTGTTGCCAGATCCGGCCAGGCCCTTCGCCGAGCCGCGTGCCACCTCTACAGGTGTGCTGTTCCGGATCACCCTCTCCTCAACCCTTCCACTCCTCCGCCTTCCTCCGCGTCGGCCACCGAACGCCCACGCGTCCGACCCCACCGCAGCGTCACGCTCGCAAACCGGCGGCGTCTTGCAGACCCTAATCGGCGAACCAACTCCAGCCACGCCTACCAACAACTCCGCCGCCCGCCGTGGCCTACCGCCCTCCTCCGCCGAGCTCTTCCGCAGCTCTGTCGCTCCATCTCCCCGTTCCCTCTCTTCTCCGACCCCTCTATTCCTGCCAGCCTTCACCTCTCCGTGCCGCCGCATGTGAGCGTCACAGCCTAGCCTTGTGCCTATGTAGTTTTCGTCCACCATCGGCAGCGCACGCGCTTGTGTCCGCAGGCGTGGAAGACCCCTCTCCGCCGTTTCCCTCTCTCCTGCTCTCCTTTGCTCTGCTCTCTCTCTCTCCTTCTCTTTCTCTCTCTCTCGATCTCTCCTCTCACCCTCCTTTTTTTTCTACAGTTTGCTTCTTTTCCTCTCTCCATACTTCTATATCACTCTCTCTCCCCTTCTAATAAACGAGAGCAGAGAGTAGGTGTTTGTTCCCAATTTTTTTTCCTTTTTTTATTTTTTATTTCATATTGTTATTTATTTAGAAATATTAGTGCATAATATTATGTGTATGTACGTTTTATAATATATAAAAGTATATTAGTATTATTGTTGTATTGATATTATTTTTAGTATTATTTTTATTTAAATTATTACTTTGAAAATTATATATTATTATGTCTCTAAAACAATTTGGTAACAAAGGTATATATTATGCTTGACTATATATGTAATTTCAAAAATTGATTTCAAAGCTTAAGTATATTACTATATTATTTTATGGCATTCTAAAAATTTAGTCTTTGACCTAAAACTCTATTTTGACTAAATATGATTTTTAGCGCTAAATAATTTTTCTATATATTTTTAAATAGTTACCTAAAGATATAGTTTGACCAAAAGGGTATTTTGACAAAAATTAGTTTTGCCTAATATGATTTATTAGATTTTCAAAACGTATATATCTAAATTATTCTAAATATAGTTTCTAATATTATAAGTAATTTTAAAATAGTTTTCAAATACTATAAATAGTTTCAAGAAATATTTATAAATATTTATATCCAATTTCTCTTCGATTAAAATCTTGGTCATGATTGGTCATTATTCCTTATTTTCTTGCAAACCTCAAACTTCCTTATGTTCACCCTAACTATTTTGACCCTTCTGGACCCAATAGAACTATTCATGCCACCAACAAAGGTCACCTTTTGTAGTTGTTATCCGAAGTCACAGTTCGTGCCACAGTGATCATTGCAGTACACCAGAAGACCTACTAGGCAAGACACCTTGCCATTTGCTGTTTATTTATTTTAGCTCATATTTCATACATTATTCATTATTTTCTTTATGCAAAATAAACTGTGATACATGGCATAACCTGTTAGAACTTACTGTTGATTTATATTTCCTGCTATGTATTAGTTTTCTTACACATTAAACCTAGATTTAAGGGACCACCTTTATGTGTTGCATTCATTGGCCTTGACACGTTTTACCACAAAGTTGTGTGTCGCATGTAGAACACCGACATACGTGACTAGCTGGCCACCGGCACGTATAAGCCGTGCGATAGGAATAACCGCTAATAGAGGTTGCATGCTAGTTTGACTTAGCGCTTATAGAGATTTTCTGTTATGGATACATCATAGTAGGCATTGGGTGGGGAGGACAATTCCTTAGCATATGGGCTTCGATGCACTTTTCCTTGTGACCCTGAAGCTTCGCTGGAGATACGGGATTGATGACCCATGATTACTGACGGCCACTGTCGTTCTGTCGAAAGTTATGCTATTATTGATTGGGCCTCTGGTACCCCAAGGGGGGACTATGTCGATCCCATTTTAGCAAGGGCCCATGCGTAGGAAGGATTGTTCTTAACTACATTTCACTTAGAACGGTTAGGCTCCTTTATCCGTTAGGTATGAGTACTTTTGGTTTGGGTACTTGTATCTGACCGTGGCTTGGAACAATAACTTGTCGCGGATTAGTTCGTCACATCTTGTCCTTGTATGGTTGTAGGTGTGGCTTACTACTTCGATGAGAAGGTATTGAACCTTGTTGGGGTCCGGATACCATATTAGATTCATACCATGGGAATTTACGTCATCGTGAATTAGATTACCATCTCCTGTCCTTGTTTGGTTGGGGGAATGGTATGCTAGTTCAATAGGTGCGTATTGGACCATGTTATAATTTAATTGACTTATTTATTTGAGCAATTTATATTTAGTTATATTGGCATGATATTATGTATCTTGTTACATCCCTCTGAGGACCTGGTTATCTCGCCAGGTGTGTGCTCTTGTCTTTTGCAGGTGTTCTAGCCGTGGCCATGATCATATCTATTTCTTCGAGGATGATTGCACTTTGATCGTCTTCGCTTCGCTCGCCAAAATTATTCTTTTGTATATCATATACACTACGCCAAAACATGCATTTTTCGACAGACCAAAACTGTCGTAAATCACATTAAACGACAGTTTTGACCTGTCAGAACATCCGTCGTTAATAGCGCGTCCCAAAATTTAAACGACACTTTTGGACTGTTGTTTTATAGCGGAATATAACGACGGTTATTATCTGTCAAATAAAAACGACGAACTAAAACTGTCAAATAACGTGTAAATTGGTCTACAACTATTTTTTACTTTTCAACAGGTAAGGTCTGTTGTTTTTGTGGAAACAGAATTAAAAAAAATTAATTCATTCATATCAAATCTATTTAAACCTGTTTATCCTCTATATAAAACTGAAATACATCTGAAAATAAAATTTCGTATAAACATCAACAATCATCAACAATGAAAAAACTCAATCAAAATTGTATTAACTATTATAACAATTTTACATAACAATATTCCATCAAAATACAAAAAGTAACTCCAATGTTGCTAGCTCACAACGGTTTCATTCTCATGATGAACAAAAAGAAGAGAATGTTATTGCTAGCTTACAGTCTCAAGTTAAGTACAAAAAAGAGAATTTTAATATCTCACAAATTTGTGTATCTTCAAATAATCAATAAAGTTCACAATAGAAAATTGGGGTTGCTTTTCCGGTCAATTCGACAAAGAAAATTGAACGAAAAAGACAAATCAGCAAGTTTTTAAAGCATAATAAGTTTGTAAAAGAAGAAAATTTATCTATTGCATGTAAACCAATCGGTAAGGGTGACTACTATTTCATTTAATTTCAAAACTACTAATAAATAACACTAGAAATACTTAAAATTATGCCTAAATGTATAAAATATTTTTTAAAATGTTTAATTTATTAATAACTATTTGTTTTTCGATACCAAAAGATCCGATACTCCGATCCGAAACCGCTTATACTACCAATATCGCCGATACTGATACTCACAGGAATGGTCCGATACCGATAATACGAACCTTGCTCCAAACTATGTTACTCGGATGTGGATAAGCACACGATACAGGTACAGATACGGTGATCTTACAATAGGTACAAGTGGTCACCTATGTGATACGGATACGAATATGATACGGACATCATTTGTCCGTGTCCATATGACTTGAGACTGTAAAACCCTTGTATTTTAACTTAGATACATTTGTTTTTAGTAACCTTAGATAAGTCTGCGTCAAAAATGGACAACGAAAAACTTCAGCCCAAGTTGGATATAGGGAATCACATATAACCAAAGCTGTTTCACATTTGATTAATGACGATGAAAGTAACTTTTAAGCCCTGCCATATATATTTGTCCTGAAAATACAGAATGATTCAGCACCAATCGTAAATTTTGAAGATAACCAAATGAATCTGCAAGATATCGGTACACATCTAACTGGATTCACCTCATCAACATCATTCTTGAACAACTCGTATAAGATTTGAGTCGGTTCCGTGTCTGATTCTTCTACTGTTCAACCACCCCCGATGTCCTAGTTTACTATCTAATCCAAACCTAATCCCGCACCAGATCATACCAATCAGAAAACAAAAATCTTGCACTGGAGTTGTTTGAAACATAGTAAATTAGTTTACTCGTAGCAGATACTCCTGACAATTTTATGCATATTTAAACTATGCAAGATTTTTCATCATAATAAAAAGAGTATTATATCATCCAATGACTATTGCATTTAAAGCTCCGCAAAAAAAAAGATCAAGAGAGTAGACATCATACCTTTTTGAGCTCCTCCAACTTTGCAATAGACACCCATTGTTTCACCCTCGCCATCTTCATAATATGAGGAAATATGTGGCAACCATATATAAGCTGTACATTATTGTTGTTGTAGTTATGAAACAAAAACAAGTACTTCATCAGTCATACACAGATGCAAAAAGGATGATAACTAGGAGAACTGATAATAATTTGGTTTCAGGGGCAGGGATAAACTTGTGTCCTAATTGCATGCTTTTTGGGCCAGAGGATCACAATTAGAATTAGAAGACAAAAATCAAACAGGCTTTCACAGAGATGTTGGCAAGGAATTGCTAGGAGAGAAAATCAAGTTGTCATATGTGAGTATTGGAGTCAGGCTAAAGTTGCGGCTTACAGTTTAAAGATACGACTAAAACTAGCAATACATGAGCAAGAATATAGAGACGTGGTAGCGACATAAACTGCCGTCGCACTTCCATCGCTGACACGTCGCACAGGTTGACGTGCCAGGTCAGCATTTGATTCCATGAAGAAATGTTGTTGGACGTCGGTTAGTGGGTCACCGATGTGTTGCAGATATCCATAATGTCAGGTCAACCCTTAACTTAATTTCGTCGCTAAGGTGTCTATCTAACGTCCCATTGTTGCAGTTGTGACAAACAGAGCATAAGTGTTACCTATCAATACAAATTCAAACCATTTCAGTCACACAACTATTTGATAGCTGGCAATCTAGCATCATCAATCGAACAACTCTGCGTCTATGTAAGCAACATAAATGCATATCCACTCTCAGAACTCAAGTTATTCTGTGTTGATTCTAGGACCCCTCATCTATAAAAGGCAACATCAAAGTGCTTCTAGTACCAAGAGAACTAATTCAACATCTAAAAAGTAAGTCTCAAGACTCAAAGGTGAGCAGTCAATCAAGTCTTAAAGCACCTAAAAACTAAAACCATGCGTGCAGTGAGAAAACTCAATAATCACTTCATAAGAAAGCCCATTAGGTGTTTGGGTCAGATACCATGAATTAGTTAGAATTTAGAAGCAAATTTTATAACTGGTATAAAATGCCAAAGCTCATTTTGCTATCATCCAGTTTACTCTTTGCAGGTAGTGACTGTATACAAATGCATAAAGTGAGCATGCAACAAAGGGGAACTGATTCAGATTAAGCAGACATCTGATATAACTCTTTAACTATGTCGCACAAATACGGCAAACTGGTGTCCATATCCATATCATGTCCGTACCCGTGTCCTTACCTGATTCATCATGCATGCAACATAGGGAACTACATTTTATCTATTTGAAAACATCTGCTATCATGTATCCGTATCATGTTCGTATCCATACAGTGTCCATATTTGTGCAACATATCTTCAACTAAATTGCAAAAAAAAAAAAATGTACAAGAAACAATCCTAGCAGAAAACCATTTGACAACTACAAAACAGATAATTTATATGGAATATAATTTTAGCTAGATCTATCAGGATTAACACATGCTGCAAGTTAACAAATAACATAATGCCAACTAAACATTGCTAAGTTGCATACCTCAACTTCACATAAACTGCAGTAGAACATACCACCCTCGCTCAGTTGTTGCTCAGAAGACTGTTCATGTGAATGGTGTTAGCTACCCATAAAGGAAAGATGACACCAGCTAAACAAAACCATGACAACATATACACCACAAGCAAATGACTTTTCTCTGTCAAGTCCATCAGGTCTAGCACCAGGGGAATTCATGCCAACACCTTTGTCTGGTGGCTTATCTCCAGTTGCTGAAGTACGGGCTGATTGACCTACTTGTCGAGATCCATCATGCTGAATCAGGTTTCTTTTGTCCTCGACATTAAGATACTTTTTGGTCTTGAAAACTCCTGGGTCCCCAGGATCTGTGGCAGCACACCATACATATAAACAGAAGACAACAGCAGCCTGGAAAAGGCCTCATTTCAGTACCGTTCACCTTGTTTCAACAACTAACAAGCATCCATTTCACTATAAAGTCGTCACAAAGTCGCTTATGTGTGAAAACATGCTTCAGTACTTCTCCACATGTTATTTTGAGATTAAATCGAACCCAGGACCTCCCTTTAGTTTATCTACCAAAGCTCATTTAGCAGTAGATGAGAACTTTGTAGTACAATTCAACCTACAATATCTCATTAACTGCAATGGAGTCAAGAGTTAACTCATTATCTAAGAAGCAATAAGTAGAAAATAATAGGACAAAATCAAGAACAAACACAACAAATAGTACCATATTGGGAAACTAACAATAATACAAAAATATAAATGGTTAGACTAGTTCACTTTAACCACCAAATACATATAGCAATATATACAGCAGAAGCAAATATAATTGTAGAGACCTTGTCATTGATCTTATATAAATAAAAATCCCTAGGAGATATGCAATGTGTGTTCAATCAATGAGTGATAGTCATTTTAGCTCCTTGTGTAGGGATGTAGGACAGGGCAGGTCTCCACCTGCTTGGCAGAAAAAATTGTGCTAGGTTTTGCTGGTCGTACCGATCGGTCCAAATTGAACTAAATGTGCTAGGCTAGGCCCAAACAGAACTCTGCATCAGGCTGCACGCAGGCTGGACCTGGATTTCAAGCACTGGAAGATGCTTACAACACGGGATCCTCCCTGTGGGATATAGCAACACAGTAGCAAGGAGTGGTGAAAAAGAGCAATCATTAATATACTAGATTTTACTATCTATCTATTTTTTCCATTCTATATTCAATGACAACTCCAAATGCAAACTGAAATAGACCAGCAACAACATCGAAAGCTAAATACTAGTTTTTTTCTACCTAGGAAAGGGCCAAATGAGAACTGTATGAATTCACAACTTGTGTACCTACACCTTGAAAGTCAATTCATAGCTAATAGTTGAGGCTACTTGCACAATATCAAGGCTCTAGAAGCAGAAAGAAGATACTATGACCATGTCATGGTAAAGAAAAAACAATATATATGTGTTCTTTTACACTAAAAAAATCTATAGGAGCTTTCAAGTTGCATGACTCAAGGATCAGTTTAGTATAGTTTATGACAAGGGAATCATTCCAGGATGGCATCATGAAGATAAAGACCTTTTTTCCAATACATGATTTAGCAGCCTGATTGTCAAACTACTTAAGGTCTACTAAGATGATAATTTAAAACCCAAACCTACAATATCCAACATCTCTCCGGGAAGAGATATATGTATGTATCAATCACATAATAGCAAGAAGTGGTAATAGATGTAAATGAAGTCATGGAAGAAATTCAGGCTACAAAAGGTCTTTTCGCAAAACTAGTATAAAAGCAACACAAAATTCAAGACTATACAGAAAATAAAGTGGTTGATTGAGATTGAGTTTCATTTATACATGCCTTAGCTTGAAATCTGCTAGAAACAAAAGTCATATCAACGGGAATTAGAATTACCTGCCATATGATGGAGCATCAATTTTAAAACATAAGGCAATTTTAAAAAAATTCACGGTTCCCTTGATTAGACTTGGAAGATAGTTGTTTAACGACAATTTCTGAACCATCTGAAAGAACACCCTAA
This sequence comes from Iris pallida, assembly GCA_029216955.1. NCBI lineage: Eukaryota > Viridiplantae > Streptophyta > Magnoliopsida > Asparagales > Iridaceae > Iris > Iris pallida. Next base: position 3,646,119 of record JANAVB010016195.1, read on the forward strand.
AACCATATTCCTTGTATGTGTGTATGTCCGTGTGTGTGCAATATATCATAAAATAAAAATGTATGAGCTCATTTGTCTTACCACTTCTCTTAGAATTTTTTCTTCTCAAATAAATCCAGAGGATGGCCAACAACAACAATAACAGTATCAATATGCAAACAGAAACAGCAATGCCCACTATACCTCCCAAAGATATTTTGCCATCGCTTGTAGTAGGATTGAAGTCTACAACAGGAAACGACCACAAAATTAGCACCAACAAAACATAGGAAAAAGAAAAACAAATAACTATCCAACAACTAACTTGGTTTAACTGAAATGGCTAATATGAGAGGTCCATATACACTTCTAAATGGAATGGCAGTAGTCCCTTTCCCAGCCCAGTAAATGTGAATCTCCAGTGTTCCATCTACACTTGCTGTAAAGGTCTTAATAATATCCTTACCAGTCCCATTAGTTTCTTTTACGATATCAAAGTCATGTAAAACCTTTTCGCCCTGCATACATTATAAGTACCTACTGAGTTGATCGCACGATAAGAGTTCTACTTTACAAGTTCAAAATTCAAGCGAAAACTATCATACCGAAATACCTACTGAGTTGATCGCACGATAAGAATTTTCTAAAATACCTCCTTTCTTTCAATATACCAAGTGGCCTTCAGGTTAAAGAATGATGACTAAGAAATGTGTGAAGTCCATTACTTCATTAAAATTGTTAGAAATAATAGGAAACCAAAGCTAATACTTACATCTCATTCTGTGAATAAAGCATAACTAAATAAATGTGTAACAGTAAACACAACTCATTTCACAGTAAGTATGTTTATAGCATAAGAAGCTCCCACTTGTTACCCAACAGGTGAGTAACTCAAGACTGTCTTTCCATTACAACACAGTCTACAATAGTCATGCATCTACACAACCAAAGGTAAAAGAAGCTTATATGGTCTTTCTTAAAAGATAGTGCACACTGGCTGAGAAAAACTTTTTTGACATAACAAATACAAAAACCTTCATCTGACGACTACACTATGAAAAAAGGAAGATCTTTGAAGTGATCCAGGAAGTAAAGGAAGCTTATACAAGAGATAAAACTATGTAAATTCAATACCGTAAAATTCTACACAAAAAAGAAAAGCCAAACAACATATGTCAACCCCAAATGAATGTTACCTTATTAATTAGCCCATTGTCAATGACAAAACTGCTAATGCTCTTGTACAACTTGAACAGTGCCTTGACTTCACTAATGGTGACTGTATAATAAGATAAATATCATAAGCAAAATAAAACATGTTTCAAAAACACCAAATTAATATCAAAGGCATATAACAAAAACAACTTTTTTGATAAAAAATCTGACCAAATAGACATATTACGAACTTCCCATATTTTCCTATTTCCTATCACTTCAAATACATAATGAAACTTCCGATACGCGTGCAGTACAATATTATCGTTATAACTTAAGGTGATATTAATACCATGAGAAATGGCAGAAATTGACAAAAAAAAATTCATACACATTAAGTTGCCTTCCAAATTCCCATAGTTACCTCTCTGCCAACTCTTTGATTGCTTGGTCTTATAAGTATGGATTACCTGGGAACAAAGTAGCTGGATAGGAACAATTGATAATGTACAACAATGAGAGGAAACATGAAGAGAGCCTAGTGATTTGTTGATAGTTTTCCATATAGTGTTGAGATGATTGTTGTAGTAGTAGAACTTTTATCAGCTACTGAGACTCGTCATTTAAAGTGTAGCAAGTATTTTGTTCTTTATATTTCATGAAAAATATGAAGCACCAAATAAAGATGGGACTAAGAAGTCAATGTTTTGGCTTTAATTTGAGATGTCATTTTTGTTCTTTATTGCCTTAATCATTTAGTGGGACTTAGAATCTATCTTTAGCAAACTTCTATGCGTGGCGACGCTACAGATAAGGACATGATGCGGAACCAGGATACATACCCAATTACGAACTTTTTTTACTATGTACAATAATAGTTGCCTAGTTTCATAAACAATGGTTAGTATCTCCACATTGGTAAGTTGATGTGCGCCTTCATTTTTTTTAGATGCCCGGAGATACGCACGGGACTTTAGTGCACGCTACATTGTATGCCTGTTTGGCCCACTGCCCCCAACTCCCACCAAATAAATGGAAGAAATAATACGCCCCCGTGGCTCGATCCACTGATCTGCCGCCACCCAGCCGGGGTCTTATACCTCTTCTCGGTAACCACAAGAGTCACTCGAGTTCGGTATATGCGACTTCATTAGTATTGATCGTTTGCTCTTCTTAAATTTAGCTCTATTGGATCAATAATGTCAATATAGTTGTTAACAATGAGGTGTAGTCTTTCATTATGGAAGTGCAGCTTAACTAGTTTCCAGATATTTGTACTGAAAGTCGATAAATATATACTGGACTGTCCTTATTTCAACAAGTGGCACATTGAATGATTCTACCTCGTACAAAACCACATGTTCTTGCTAATAAATTTGTTGGTAAATATAAATTGGTGTTAATTTGATTCAACAACAATAGTTAAGAACAAAGTAGCAAATTGGTGCGCAGTACATAGGATTCTAACAAACAGTTGGCAGATCGACATAATAAAGAAGGCTATTAAATTAGAAGATTGATCAGGAAAGAAGGAAAGATCAACAAACCAATTTTATGGTAGAGTACTCGATCACATAATTCGGCTTCTTCCCGGAGCTAGCAGCAATAGCCTCTAAGAGGATATCCCACACCACCTCCCCTTCCAAGCCTGAATCAGTCCGATATTTTCTCAAATACCACGACTTCAGGAATACGGTAAGCAAGAGCGCGTCGTCGGTGAAGGATATCATGTCCGAGGAGAGCTTCGAAGGGTGCAACGGTGAGGGAGGGACTGGGCTCGGGTTCGGAAAGGATGCGATGGTGCGGGAGGTCAAGAAGGAAGGGACGATGTCGGTGTAGATGACCACCGCAGCCTCCGCCACCGCAAATGTAGTGGCAAATGAAGATAGGGTTCAGAGCTCCGCTCGATCCCGCCATTTCTTCTTCTTCTTCTTTATCTTCTACTTTGGAGTAGTAGAATAGGAGTCGAGCGAAGCTCTGATCCGTATCTTTGAACCCGAGCGGAGCTCTGAACCCTAGCTTCCTGAAAGGGAACCCTAGCTACCTGAAAGGGATCCTCCTTATAATGGCGGGAGCGACCGGAGCTTCGAGAGCGTTCCGGTGGGGTTCCATCGGGAGGGGGGCGACGTTTTTAAAGGAAGAAGTTTCGAGAGGAGGAAAAAAAAATGAAGAGTGGAGAAATTTTTTGAGAAAAAGGTTTCCATCGGGAGGGAGCAAGGATTTGGTAAAAATTTGAGAGCAAAAATTTTCAATAGAGGAGGAACCAAATTTTTCAACAAAATTTTGATGTTAAATAACTGTTTTAATCCGTCGAATTCAAACATGCTATTTTGGTAATATAGTTTTGATGTTAAACAACGATTTCTATCCGTCGAAAATATAACAACAATTTTAATACGTCATTGTTGGATAACTCTATCTGTCGTAAATCGTCAATTTTGGTGTAGTGATATTTTTTTTCATAGTTGGTAGTAGATTTGTCTCCGCCCAACTACATGTACCAATGACAATTCATAGTTGATTATATGATATCTTTTATTCTTACATTTTGTGGATGAGATTAGTTAGTTGTGGTTAACTGCATTTTACAGCTTATGCATCCATACGAGGCCTATGTACTTTGTATGAATACAGCTGGCATGTCTACGTTCCTAGTCCTACGTATTTTGGGACTGGGGTGTTACATTGGATGTGCCGCGAGGAAGTCAGCTAGAGCTTGACCCTTAAAAGAATTTTATGGGACATAGACCATATCATATTATGCTAACAATATGGCCCATGTAGCAAGTCTAGAATTGAGTGTACTGGACTTCTTCATCAAGACCCGGAGAGGGTTAACTCTGGAGATAACATGAATAGTCTGGCCTGTGATATAATGTCTGGTTTTCTGAACAACAAACATCAAAGCTAGACACTCTTTTTCCAACGGGCTATATCGAGGTTCAGCCCCGATCATTGTGCGGCTGAGATAATAGATAGCTTGTTCATGACCTTATTTGTTCTTCTGAGCTAGTAAGGCACCTAATGAATGATCCATTGCTCGAACATACATCAGGAAGAATATTTCTGATACTGGAGGCATTAGAACTGGAGGATTCATTAAATACTCTTTTATGTCTTCAAATGCTTGCTGGCATTCTTCAGTCCAAATGAAAGATACACCTTTATTTATTAATTGAGTGAATGGTCAGCAACGTCCAAACATATTAGAAATGAACCTCCTAAAGTATGCAAGCCTTCCCTGGAATCCTCGTAGCTCTTTTAGACTTCATGGAAGACGCATCTCTTGAATGGCTTTGATTTTCTCATGGTGAACGTGTATACCTTTAGAGGTAATAACGAATCCGGGAAATTTGCCACTAGAGACTCCCATGAATGACTTGGTGGGATTCATTTTGAGTTGATGCTTGCGCATTAGAACGAAGATAGTTCTCAAGTCTTGGATGTGGTCTTCCTTTAGACGACTTTTGACAACAATATCATCGACATAGCATTCAACTGTCTTTCGTAAATAATTACAGAAGATAGTACTCATATCCCGCTGATAAGTTGCACCAGCATTTTTAAGACCGAATGGCATGACAGTGTAGCAATAGACTCCTAGAGGAGTACGAAAAGATGTATGTTTCTCATCTTCTAGATGCATCTTGATTTAATTATATACTGAGAATCCATCCATAAAAGACATCCGTTCTAATCCGTAAGTGTATCAGCTTAGCAAGTGTATCAGCTTAGCCATTTTGACTGCTACTTCATGATATGGAACAAGGTCTTGGTGCTGATGTGCCTCTAACTTGATTGACAATCAGTTTAGAGTCTCTATATACTTCAAGATATTCAATATCCAACTATTTAGCCAATTGGAGACCAATGAGCAGAGCGTTGTATTCAACCACGTTGTTGGAACACGACTCGTCTAAAGAATAAGCTCTTTGAATAGCTAATCCTTCCGGTGATACGAGGACGATTCCAACTCCTGCGACAATCGTACCTTTTGGTCCGATTCTGGATGCACCGTCAAAGAATAGATGCCAGACAATAATTTTTTCTGAAATCATGTTGGATTCTAATATTTCTTCCGGAATCTCGTCATAGAGTTTATACGTCTCCAAAATTGGATAAGCCGCGAGGAAGTCAGCTAGAGCTTGACCTTTAACAGACTTTTGTAGGACATAGACCATATCATATTGTGCTAACAATATGGCCCATGTAGCAAGTCTAGAATTGAGTGTACTGGGCTTCTTCATCAAGACCCGAAGAGGGTTAACTCTAGAGATAACATGAATAGTCTGGCCTGTGATATAATGTCTGGTTTTCTGAACAACAAACATCAAAGCTAGACACTCTTTTTCCACTGGGCTATATCGATGTTCAGCCCTGATCATTGTGCGGCTGAGATAATAGATAGCTTGTTCATGACCTTCTTTGTTCTTCTGAGCTAGTAAGGCACCCAATGAATGATCCATTGCTCGAACATACATCAGGAAGGGTATTCCTGATATTGGAGGCACTAGAACTGGAGGATTCATCAAATACTATTTTATGTCTTCAAATGCTTGCTAGCATTCTTCAGTCCAAATGAAAGATATACCTTTCTTCATTAATTGAGTGAATGGTCTGCAACGTCCAGATATATTCGAAATGAACCTCCTAATGTATGCAAGCCTTCCCTGGAATCCTCGTAGCTCTTTTAGGTTGCATGGAAGACGCATCTCTTGAATGGCTTTGATTTTCTCAGGGTGAACGTGTATACCTTTAGAGGTAATAACGAATCCAAGAAATTTGCCACTAGAGACTCTCAGGAATGACTTGGTGGGATTCATCTTGAGTTGATGTTTGCGCATTAGAACAAAGATAGTTCTCAAGTCTTGGATGTGGTCATCCTTTAGATGACTTTTGAAAACAATATCATCGACATAGCATTCAACTGCCTTTCTTAAATAATCACGGAAGATAGTACTCATATCCCGCTGATAAGTTGCACCAGCATTTTTAAGACCGAATGACATGACCGTGTAGCAATAGACTCCTAAAGAAGTACGAAAAGATGTATGTTTCTCATCTTCTAGATGTATCTTGATTCGATTATATACTGAGAATCCATCCATAGAAGACATTCATTCTAATCCGTAAGTATTGTCGATCATGACATCAGTGATCGGAAGAGGAAACTCATCCTTGGGACAAGCATCGTTGAGATCTCTAAAGTCAATGCAGACTCTGACCTTCTCCCTTTTTCTTCATAACTGGGACAACATTGGCAATCCAGTCAGGATGTTGTTCTTCTCTAACAAAACAACAAGAGATAAGCTTCTTGACTTTAGTTTCTATGGCATCCATCATGTCAGGTCAAAATCGGTGTTGTTGTTATTTGACCGGCCTTGCATTGGGTAAGATGTTGAGCCCGTAGGTAGCAATCTGAGGATCCAGTCTTGGCATATCCTTATAACTCCAGGCGAAGATGTCGATATATTCTCGGATAAGCTAAATTAATTGTTGTTTATCCGCTTCTGGGAGACACTTGCTGATGAAGATTGGTCTTGGTGAGCCTTCTTCTCTAACATCAATCTGAATTAATTGATATTCAGTAGGGGGTTCTCATTGCTCAAAGTGAAGTTTCTATTGAGTGTCCATCATTTGTGCCCAAGGATCTACTTCAGAAGCTTCAATAAAGTCACCATCGTCTTCTGAGAATTCAGTAGATACCGTATTAGAAGATAGCGTCACCCGATGGACGTGTCCTACCCTGGTATCAGAATCCCATGAAAAAGAACCAGAAGAGTTAGATCGCTCATCTTTATCAGATTCAGAGGCTTCTAGGGTCGAAATCGGCGATGTATAACCCAATCAACGCTTTGTTTTGCCATAATATTGCAGTGACTTTCCTTTTGGAGCAGGGATACGAATAGAAGTTTGCCTTCCCCTACCGCCATTGAGACCAGCTTTAAAATCGTAGCCTATCTTTTGAATGATACCTTTTGATTGTTAACTATAACGACGTAGTTGGAGCTTTCCGTTATCGCCATTTTCTTCCTCGCTATCGGGCGTAGTCTTTTGCTATGTTCTTTTACTAAAAACTATAGGAAATTCATCTTTCTTCCTGGAAGGAACTAAGAAGAAGGAGTCTTGTACTGGTTTGAGCAATACTTCATCTTGAAGAGGTTGAACTGCTCCTATTGTAAGTGGTTCGAAGTTATCAAGCATTTCTAAGTAACATCGAGTATAATAAAGGACATCAGTATGCTGTAAAGGAGATGCTACTTTATTGATTTGTACATCATCATTTACAACAGGGTTCTTGGCCTTAGCAGAAAGCCAGGTAAGGTTGATCATCAGAGGAGGAGAAGGAGAAGGAGTAGGCTTGTTATGACGAAGGTCGATAACAAGAGGCTCAGAAGAGGTGAGCTCCTTCTGTTCCATTTTTTTTGCAGGAGGATGTTTAGCGTGAGAAGAAAGATGAATGGTCAACCTCTGAGAGGATGAAGGACGAGAAGTACGTCCTTTGACCGGAATCACAAGGACATCTTCTGGGGTATCCCTCTGATCTTCCTCAGTATCCATGGCTAGTACAACTTTCATGAATTCCTACTTGTACATTCAAAAATTCGTACAATATGCTTCGATACCCCGGAAGGGGTTAAGATTATCCACCTCCTTTTGGACCTCTCCATTGACGTCCACATACTTGAAGCATTGATGAAGAGTTAATGGCACGATATTATGCTCATGCAAAAATGGTCTTCCCAGCAAGGTATTATAAGAGCCATGATTATCGATCACATAGGAGGTGACCTTTGTATGGAGATTGTCGATTTGTACTTTCAGGCTAATCTTCCCCAGGGTTCACTTCTGTCGGAATTAAATCCCAGGATTGTCATGATAGTTATGAAAAGATTATGCACAGGGATCTTCAGAGCATCTAGTAGAGTCTTAGGCATGATACTGAGTGTAGACCCAGGATCGATCAGGATGCGGTCAACCTTCATTGTATTGACATATCCCGTAAAATAGAGAGGCCGGTCATGTCGATTATCTTCCAGCAACATATCATCTTGTGTAAAGGTGATGTTAGGCATCAGCTCCATCACACTATGACAATGAAAGTAGGTCACATGCTCCTCGTCTGGCTTCTTAAGGAGTGTCAGACAAGTGTCGGCTTGCATCAAAGCTTCACTCAATGTTTCTCGAGTTTTCCTTGAGAGACGCAGGAGTTCAAAGATTGATAACCTTGCTGGAGTATTAGCCAATTAAGCTAATATATCAAAGTTATAAGGCTTCTCAAGTCCAAGAGGTGGAATCTTCTTTAATACTTTATCGAAGCGAACAGGCTATTGTCCTTTGTCGTTCGCCGTAGGTTTGGGAGGAGTTGGTTCTATTGGAGGTGATGAAGCCAATGGAACATTAACAGCATGAGAAAATGATGCTGGAGGAGCCTCCGGAGCTGGAGCAGGGCTCTCTTGACCTTCTTAATAATCTCTCAGGTAAAGTCTCCCAGGCCTAGTACCAATTAAGGCTTCTTCTTCGAATACAGGTTTGAAGGACACCATATTGCAACTCTTTGTTCGGATCTTGCTTTTGGAAGACTTCTTTTGACAAGATGAAGAGTCTGTCCAGAAATCCAAACCAATAAGAGATTGGTTGTGTGAAAGGTATAGAGAAAGAGGTACAAGAGATGCTTTTCCATGATTCAGGACAGAAGCCTTTTATAGATCATATCCCATCTTCGTCATGAGTTCACGGGATTACTGACTATATAGATGGAAGGCTGGTTGCTGTTTGCCATAAAAATCAACAACCGGTATTATAGAATACTGGAATTGATTGCAAACTCGCTTGTACAAAAAAATAGCCTAGAAAGAAAGCCTAGAAAATAATTTAAGTACAATTGTTTAGTTTTGATTCTAGGGGGTGACGGTGGAGGCTCGTGAAAGTGCTATCAACTCTGCCTTACTCCGTGGATTATCTGATGTAGTCTCTAGCTCGTGAAGAGGCACCCTTCTATTTATAATAGGATGGATTTTAAGCCGCATAGACATCTTACGGCCACGTGGCTGATTAGCATGCGAAGACCCGCTCTTGGGCTGCTATCTGTCGGTTTGTTAGAATTTTGTTGTAGCAAATCTGGGCAGTTAAGGAATTGGTCAGATTGCCACGTGTCCCGTTGCGTATAACATTCTCAGTCTTTGATCATGCGGGGTCGCATGAGACTCATGCATGCAGCCTGGATCACAAGTACTCCCGGCTGCCTGTAGTTCTGGAAATTTGGGGCCGCATAAGCTGGGCCGCATGAGGTTCATACGGTTTGGATGACGCTTTTTTTGGCCGCATGGAGGCGTACGAACCCTACTTTTGGGCGACGTATCACGTCTTATCTTTCTTATCGAAGTGTCAGAACTGTCATATTTTGCCAGGACTTGTCAGCTTTATCAGTCGAATTGCTCCTCCTTGACCGCAAATTTCCCTTCTACAGCTGTTTGTCGATGGACCGCATATGTCTTTTGAACAGTTATACGTCTTTCCTTCATGCGGACCTGTTTGGCCTGAAGTACCTATGTGGCAAAGTGTAATCCGCATGAACTCCATATTTTTCATGTTTGTACAAGACCCACTTCAAAGTTCCCGAATTGCAAATTTGGAATACTTTGAATCAGTAGCATGAAAAATATGCCAAGCCGTAGGAGTCTTCAAGTTGCAGGAAGTTGTTTTCGAACTTGAGTCGCAGAGAAATACTGAGCCGCAGGGGGATCCTGAGTTGCTGAGAAATACTGACTCGTAGGGACGCTTCGAACCGCAGAGGGTCTGTCGGCTGTCACTGCTGCATTTAATGCTCTTGATTTGATTTCGGATATGGGTTCTCTTTTTTTGAGATAAAGCTGACAGTTACTAGGGTTAAAATCCCCAAATGTCATCATTATCTTTAATGATCTCGAAAATCGAAGCAGCACCCTTTCTGGAACCTCTATAAATAGGAGTGATTCTGAAGAGAATTTTTTTTCTCTTTTTACCTCCTTCTCTTTCATCTTCATCTTTCTATCTTCAATGGCTCCCAAAGCTTCCAAGTCGACTGCGGCCAAAGAAAAGGGGCTTGCTTCTCCATCGAGGGCGGCGGACTCCTCTTCCACTCACTCCGACTTGCATCCTCCCATTAAAGGTAAGGACAGTGAGAAGACGATGGCTATGTCGTGCTATATCAATTTTTGTGTAGTAAGCTTTGGTCGATGCATGCCCTATCTCAGTTGAACCACATATGTTCTATATGATAGGGCCGTATAAGCAGAGTTGCATAAGTTCTGCATAAATGACTCAGGATTGATCTTCATCAATGCTGTATGGTTGTGCCGCATAAGTGTCTCCTGACTGAGCCGTATGGGTGTTTCATACCTCGAGCCGCAGGAGTGCTTCAAGCTGCATAAGTACCTCATTATCGAGTCGTATGAACATGTTGTAACTGGGCCGCATAAATGTCTCATGACTGCGTCGCATGAGCACTCTTTTCGGGCGGCCTAAGTGTCCCCTGACTATGTCGCATGAGCATGCGATCTAACCGCATGCTTCTCATGTCGTAGAAGTCTTCGTTTTGGCTAAGTTGATCGGATGAACTTTTAACTTTTATTTTTCGTCTATCTTTTGCAGTGGACTTGCCTTTAGCTCCCTCGGGGGAACTCTTAATAGGATATGCCCAATTTGCGTTGGGTGTGAGACTTGACCAAATAGTCGTTCGTGTGTCGACTCAGATTACCTGAAATCAGCCTGAAGACAGGTTAAGAGAGATCAGGAACCAGTCGTTCTTTTACTTACTCAGTATGATGAATTCTGGAAAACTAGGGGGCATTCATCTGAAGTCCTCCGTTTCGTTCGAAGATGCTATAGTTGTCTCAAATCCTCGCATCCTGAAACTTTTCGGGAACTGGGATTTTCTTTCCAATGAGCTATCGATCCATCTTCCTCAGATGGAACGCCACTTCTCTCTGTCAAGTTTCAACATGGTGCCTATCGAAAGGCGAATAGAGAACCCCATTACGCAGGACCGGCAAGCCATCTTCATAGGCGATATCCACTATAATAGACGAGTGCGGTCAGCGGTCGGCGGTCGTGACCAGGGAATCGATTAGTTGTTCCGTCGTCGGGCTGGCCCCTGGTAGTTTGATAAATGATCTGAGGCCCAATAATCGGCTCACTGAGGCTGACACCTTCCTGAACCAAATTGCCCGTAAAGGATCATATCCCACGGGTACATTGTCCCTGCAGAATTGGATGAGTTGTTCCCCTCCATGGGTCAACTTGACGCTCTAGATCCTGTCGACTTATAGGGATATTTTATAACAGCTCGGCCTCTATTATGCCATAAGGGGCACTTGCTATGGTCTTCCTGTGAATGCCAAGCTATTCATAGTGCTCCTCGAGATGTACAATTATCGTACGGGGACCTTTTACACACCTGCTGGGGAGATGGGGCTAGCCCTTCACGAGATGCATGACATCTCCAAGTTGCCCTGGGGGGATGAAGTTTATGAGGAGTATACTCCTACGAATGCAGAGTTTGATGAATTAGAGCGACGGTTTCCCGGGTTCCTTGCCGTTTATCGGGAGGTGTTATGTTATCATAGCACTTGTCAGCAAATATCAAAAAGGAATAACGAGAGTTCTGAGGGGACCCTTTCTCGTACGAAGGCCTGGGTCAGTTACTTGTTTGACCTTGGCGCCTCGGGCCGGGTTGTCCCTCGGAGCCCCCAGACCCATGCGGAAGTGGACGCTCAAGTGCAAAGCGCTAAGAGAACCAAAACTTTTGGTGACAGATTCAGAAATCAGTCTGACACATTCAGCTACTTCTATCAGGATACCCTACCCTCGTCCCATAAAGCCATCTTGGCCGAATTTCTGATGATATGGCTGAGGATTTGTGTGGTCTCGGGAGGTATTGGTTCGATTGAGAGAATCAACCGCAATCTGATCCTTTCTGCTGTCAAGTTAGTTTTCGGAGACAGGTTAGCTCTACTCCCAGCCATGGTGTGCAGCATCCACCAGGGTCTTCGTCTCTTTATGACCATAACGATGGCTCATGATGTTACAAAAAATTTCCACCGAATTGAGCTACCCTATCGTTATCTGATGGGATGGCTGTTAATGCACTGCCCTACTCTGATGCGACCTGGCCCTGAGGGGAACGCGACGATTCATGATGCATTCATTTATCAATATCATGATATGCCTTGGACCTGTTCGACCATGCTCGAATGCCGTGTTATGCTCGCGCAGGTGGATAGCTATTTCTTCTTTGTGTCGGTCCCTCCTTTTACTGATGAGGAAACGAGGCATCTTCATCTCGATGGCAGTGTCGTGCCCCAGGTTTTATCTGAGTGGATGTTCCGTTGGTTGCAGAATATCCGTCCTATGCATCTGGTGTACCGCAACCGTAACGTTGCCTTTTTGGAACCTTATTTGCCTAGCCGGTATTCTAGACAATTCGGGTATTGTCAATTATTTTTAGATAACCCGAGTCCCTCCTTAGGTTATGAGGGCAGCATCCTAGATGGTATTCGGGCCTGGCATTATTACAGTGCTATTTGTACCCAGACTATCTTCTCTCTTCCTGATACCAGGGTTGTAGTGCGCATCTCATATATGGCAGCCCTCTACCAAGTCTCCGTGAATGGGCCTCCCCACAATCTCGATACGAGTACAAGTTTTATAACCGGTACTAGGCTGGTGGAAAAGCGTGAGGGGTCCAAAAAGAGGAACAGGGCGGGGAAGATGAAGGCCGTTGCAATCTCTGATTTCGATTCTACCGATACAGAAGAGGAGGATGAGTACAACGATCTATTGCGTCCTGCGACTACTCTGGTGATGCGCCTGCCATCCCCTGTGCCGAGCCCTTCGCCTAAACGAAGTAAGCGCAGACCATCCGCTGCAAACTGGCCTCGTTCTTAAAAGTGGGTCGCGTTTAAGACTCGAGGTTCTGATCATACGGAAGAGGGCAGTGATACCGAAGCCCTCCCGGAGGTAAGTTTCATTCCGGCAACTACCACGTTACTTCAGGTATCTTATCTGATTGTTTCTCCCTCTTTCTTTTGTACAGACTGTTGAAGACATAAATCCTTCGGTGCCCAGGGCTGCGTTCGAGACTTCTCCAGTTATGAATACTCTGGTCGAAGGGGGCGCCAGTTTTCTAGAATCAAATGTCGAGGCTGTGAGGTCACAATTGGTCGTAACCGACTCAGCTTCACCTCCCTTTGGATTGACAGGGACTGGAGCGACAAATGTAGGTGATTCGGCTATTGCTGTTGAAGGGGATACCGGGACAGTAGGAAGAATCATGATTGTCTAGAGCGAGTCACGGACTCCTCTGCCCTCCCCTGGTAAGCTATGCCATATTCTTACCGACGAGGAGGTTCA
>JANAVB010016195.1:3664645-3751642 GCA_029216955.1 Iris pallida
GGACACAGGAAACTGGGCAGCATCGTGCGGGCGTGCACGCGTGTCGGGCACCCGACATAGGCCATCTCAGGCTCCGTGCTCGTGTCCCCAACTAGACTAGGTATTGGTTCTCGTGTTCATGTGTCTGCATCGTGTCAGTGCGTGTCGTGTCCAGAGTTGTAGGGCCGTGTCAGTACGTGTTTACACAGTGCGCACAGTCAGGGAAAAACCCGTGCACGGTCGATTTCTTATCAACCAGTGCACGAAGTCCCATGAAACTTGGGGAACGTGATGTCAGGAGGTGCCCCAACGTTCCCTCAAAGTTTTGTGTCAAGGAAATACGTGTCGTGTCCTGTGGAGACCCCGAGATGCAGGGGATCCCCCAGGCCGCGCGCGAGCGTGTGCAGCACACGTGCACGCGTGTCCAAAATGACACGACACGAGCAAGAATCAATCTTAGTCCAATAAAATCTTGTAAGCGACATCAAAACGAAATTTCCCATTCAGAAATTATTCAAAAATAACACAAATAAATCCACAGTGGCATTTCCACAAACACTAAGAACAGGACACTGATACGTATCCTGTTAGGACACGAAACGACACAAAAACTTGGGGATTCCTATTCCTATAGTTAGGTTAGGTCTAGGGCTCCCTATACATGCAATTAAACCAGAATTCTATGGTGAAAATTGAGAGTTACCTCTATGAATCAAAACCCTCCAAAAAGCTCAATGAGTGATGTTCTACACAATGGTGAAACTCCTCCAAAGCTCCCCAAATCTGAGAACACTTGATGCCAATAGAAAGTAGAGGAAAATTAGGACTCAATGCAATTTATTTGGATTAAAAAGGAGATAAAATGGATTTACTAGGATTTATGGAAGATGGAGAAATACCTTTTCTAAAACTTGGCAAGAAAACCTAAGGGAGGCTAGTCCTAACTTTGGAAGGCATTAAATAGGATGGGATAGGTCAATAGTGGCTACCATGGGATGATTAGGGTTAGGGTTGGTTCATGATGTGGGCCTATGGGCTATTAAGCCTAAGTCATTAATCATGACTTATGAAGTCATAAGCTATATTAGCCTAATCAACTCCAAATCACTCCTAATAAGTTCCAATGACTTAACCCTCACTAAAATAGGTCAATACAAGTTTACTTAACCTACCAAGTGGTCTTAACCTAGGTTAGTCACTAGGTTAGTCTTCTAGTCAACACAAGTCAAAGTCAACTATAGGCCCAAAATCATTTATCCTAAAAATCACCAAAAATCATATTAATTCTAATAAATCATAATAATACATAATAATTCAAAAAATTCCCAAAATTTGAAAATTGACCAAAATACCCCCAAGCTAGAAAAGTGGTAGTGACAAATCTACCCTCCTTAAAATAATTTCGTCCTCGAAATTAAAGGCAAAACTAAACTGCTGAGAAGGATAGAAAAGTATACCTCACGGTCCAAAAAGATAGGGGTACCGCTCGCGCATCTCATCCTCCCGCTCCCAGGTCGACTCTCCTGGAGAATGATGCCTCCATGCGACGCGTACCAAGGGTATCACCTGGTTCCTCAGAACCTTCTTCCGGCGATCCAGAATCTCCACAGGCTGCTCTGGATAACTGAGAGTAGGTCCAACCTCAATCTTCGAATGATCGAGCACATGGCTAGGGTCAGCCACGTACCGTCTCAACTGTGATACATGAAATATGTTGTGGACCCCCACTAGTACAGGCGGCTAGTCTAGCCTGTATGCAACATCACCGACTTTTTCGCTGATAACGAAAGGGCCGATGAAGCGCGGGCTAAGCTTCCCGCCTCTACCAAAACGTATCGTACCACGAGTCAAAGATATCCTCAAGAAAAATTGGTCTCCGACCTAATCACAAGCAAGGTCTCAATTAATTATAATAAACAACATGATCAAAATCACAACAACAAACCTAAATCTAATCCTACTCTAATCTGTACCTCAAACTCCAAGGGCCTCCGGTGGCTATCGGCCCAATGCCGATGTCTGTCCTGCGCCACGCGAAGTCTGTCCCTGATGAGCTTCACCTTCTCGGCCGCATCAACAACCATCTCTGGCCCCAGTAAAGCTCGTTCACCAACATCATCCCAGGATAAGGGTGTACGGCACCTACGCCCGTACAGAGCCTCAAAATGTGACATCTCAATGCTGGCCTGGAAACTATTATTGTAAGCAAACTCCACCAAATAAAGATGATCCTTCCAGGAACCTCCAAAGTCCAGGACGCACGTCCGCAGCATATCCTCAAGGGTCTGAATAGTCCGCTCTGACTGTCCGTCCATCTGGGGGTGGTATGCAGTACTAAACTTGAGCCGAGTGCCCAAGCTGGTCTGCAGACTCCTCTAGAAATGGGAAGTAAAGTGGCTATCCCGATCTGAGACGATGCTGACCGAAACTCCGTGAATCCTGACTATCTGTCGCATATACATCTCCGCCAGCCTCTCTGTAGACGTACCCACCTTGAATAGCAAGAAGTGGGCCGATTTGGTCAACCTGTCAACGATGACCCAAATCGCGTCTTTTCCTCCTGGTGTACGCGACAATCCTGATACGAAGTCCATAGTGATATGCTCCCATTTTTACTCGGGAATGGGCAGCGGCTGCAACAATCCACCGGGCCTCTGCCTCTCCGCCTTGACCTGCTGACAGATCAAGCACCTAGCTACGAAGCGAGCCACCTCCCGCTTCATTCCGGACCACCAAACATGCTCCCTCAGATCTCGGTACATCTTGTTGGCACCCGGGTGTATGGAGTACTGAGATCTGTGGGCCTCCTGTATAACCTGATCCCTGAGCTCTCCGCTGGGCACACATAATCTGGAACCGTGCCTCAAGGCACCATCCTCTGCAAGAGAAAACTCGCCCTCCAGCAATCCTGCTCGAACCTGCTCTCGGAGACACCGCAGAGCAACGTCCTCAAACTGTGCTGACTTGATCCTCTCCATCAAGTCTGACTGAATCTGTATCCCCCATAGCTGCATCTGCACTCCGGGCACGATCACCTCAATCCCAAGGCTCTCCAAGTCGGTAAGCAAATGCCTATCCATGGTCAAACACATGGCTGTCGGATACCTACTCAAGGCATCGGCAACCACGTTGGCCTTCCCGGGGTGGTACTGAAGTAGGATGTCAAAATCCTTCATCAACTCTAGCCATCTGCGCTGTCTCATGTTCAACTCCTTCTGAGTGAACACATACTTTAAGCTCTTGTGATCCGTGAAGATCTCCACCCTCTCGCCATACAGATAATGCTTCCACGACTTCAGAGCAAATATCACTGCTGCCAGCTCCAGGTCGTGGGTAGGGTAGTTCTTCTCATGGGGACGCAATTGCCTGGAAGTATAGGTAATCACCTTTCCGTGCTGCTGTAAAATACAACCCAGCCCCTTCCCTGAAGCATCACTATAAATGGTGAAACCACCTGATCCTGAAGGCAATGTCAAAATCGGAGCTGTCGTAAGCCGCTTCTTCAACTCATCAAAAGCTGCCTGACACTTCTCTGACCAAACATACTCAGCATCCTTCCGGGTCAACCGTGTCAACGGCTCTGCAACTCGGGAGAAATCCTGTACAAATCTTCGATAATATCCTGCCAGCCCCAGGAAACTCCTAATCTCTGCAACTGAAGTCGGTACTGCCCATGCCTCGACTGCTACAATCTTCTTAGGGTCAACTGAGAGACCATCTCCAGTCACAACGTGCCCCAAGAAGTCCACCCGATCCAAGAAGAACTCACATTTGGAGAGCTTCCCGTAAAGCTGCTCCTTCTTGAGAATCTCCAGCACTATCCTCAAATGCTCCTCGTGTTCCTCCTCGATCTTGGAATATATCAAGATATCGTCAATAAACACCACCACAAACTAATCCAGATACTGGTGGAACACCTTGTTCATAAGGTTCATAAACACTGCTGGTGCATTGGTTAGCCCAAACGGCATAACCAAAAACTCGAACTGCCCGTACCGCGTCCTGAAAGCGGTCTTCGGAATATCATCCCCCTTTACCTTCACCTAGTGATATCCCGACCTCAGATCAATCTTAGAAAATACCCTAGCTCCGCTCAATTGGTCAAATAGATCGTCGATCCGCGGTAGTGGGTATTTGTTCTTGATCGTGAGGTTGTTGAGTGCCCTATAGTCAATACACATCCGTACTGACCCATCCTTCTTCGGCATAAACAACACTGGTGCATCCCACGACGACGAACTCGAGCGGATGAAACCCTCGTCCTGCAGCTCATCCACTTGCTTCTTCAACTCCACCAGCTCACTGTTGTTCACCCGATAGACATGCTGAGAGATGGGTTTCGCTCCTGGAACCAAGTCTATCATGAACTCTATGTCTCTGTCTGGTGGCAATCCCGGCAACATCTCTGGGAAAACATCCATATACTCTACTATCAAGGGGTGTGGAATTGTCTACTCCTGCACCGAGACTCCACAGAAGACTCCGCTGCTCTGCTCCACCTGACGTCTGGAGTACTCGAACTCTGGCTCCCCCGGTGCTCTGAAGAGAAATCTACCCCCTCTGCAATTAATGCTGGCGTGGTGCCTGCTCAACCAATCCATGCCTAGTACTATATCGTAGTTCGGCAATGGCATTATGAGCAGGCTCACCTTCAACTCACGGCCTCCCAAAACTACTCTCCGACCCTTACAATCATCACGCACGAGGATAATGCCACCCCTGATCGTGATCTTGTAAGTCCTAGGCAACGATTCAGCTATAATACTGTGTCTAATCGTAAAAGATACTGATATGAAGCTATACGAAGCACCGGAATCGAATAATACAAATGCTGGACTGGAGTCGAGAAGGATCGAACCTGCAATCAGCTCTCCTATCGCCTCTGCATCCTCAGCTGCCATGGCGAAAGCTCGCCACTGCTGGCCTCCCCTGGCCTGCTACTGGTGCTGGACAAACCTCTGCTGCTGCATCGGCAGGGCTGGTCCCCTCTGCTGGCCTACTGCTACTCTGGCTCCTCCTCCCTGGGCTGCTCGTCCTCCAGACCTAGCACAATCCCTCAGCTGGTGATCTGCCGCTCCGCAAAGAAGGCACCTACCGAGCCTCTTTCTGCACTCGTCGAAGACATGCCCAGGCTTCTTGCAGAAGGTACAACTGACTGTCTGGTGCCTGGGTGCCTGATGCTGAAACTACTGCTGGTGAACTGGCCTCTTCTGAAATGGCTGCGGCTGGAACTGCCTCGGCTGCTGGAACTGAAGATGGGCCTCTTGGCCTGGCCCCCGCTGCTGCTGCTGCCCCCAACTGGGTCTCGTCCCCTCTTAAGCCTAAGCTCAAGATCATCCTCTGCAGCTAGTGCATCCACCATGATCTCCTCAAATGTAGCACTGCGGGCGTTCTTGGTGTAGGACTTGACCTCCTTTACCAAGCCCTTCCGGAATCTCTGGGCCTCCGTCGTCTCGGACAAGTCATCCAAAAATCTGCTCAGGCGGCAGAACTCTCCTGCGTACTCCTCTACGGACCGGCTCCCCTGGACTAGGGCCTCGAACTGGGTCTTGAGGGCTCCCAGTGCTGTGTCTGGAAAGAACTTCTTCTTGAACAGCTTCTTGAATGCTGCCCAAGTCTGTCCTGCTGTACCGACCCTCGGGTCGGTCTGGTACCATGTACGGGCTAGATCCAGCATCATGCTGGCCGCTGCCTCTATCTAGAGCCTCGTCGGAATCTCAGCCAGCCTGAAGATCTCCTCTATATGCTCGATCCACTCATCGACATACAAGATCCCCTCTGTCCCCCGGAAGTCTCTCGGGTGCATCTTCTGGAAGTCCTGGATGCCCTTCTTCCGCGGCTGGTGCGGCTGCGGGGCTGCCGCTGGCTGAGCTACGACCCTCTCAACTGTCGTCACTGCCAGCTCAATGCCTCGAGTGAGCTCTGCCGTCTGCCTCTGCTGCTGGGTCTGCTAACCCTCCATGTACTGCCTGAAGAAGGCTAGCAGCTGCACTGCGTCCACTGTCCCTGGAGGTGGCTGCTGGTAAGGATCCTCTGGGAGAACTGGATCCTGCCTCCCTGCTGGTGGAAGCATACCCCCTGCTGCGGCTGCTGAGGTCTCCATACGAGCTGAGGTGGCAGGAGCTGCAGTCCCCTGGCCTCGCCGTACTGGCTGAGAGGTAGCAGTCCCCTCTATAGCATCCTCATGAATGGCACGCTGTGATCTAGCCTCTACCATCCTGAAGATAGACAAACAAGAGTTTTAATTTCTGAGAAAGAAGCAAAATAACAAAGGCGGACAGTTAAAAATTCAAAGGATCAGCTGATAATAAGGATTTAGATGGCAATAATTTTTTTTTCGTAAAGTGATTGAGTACCTTAAAATTAATGTTCTATATCTTACTGCAGGCTGTAGTGATACTCTAGTTCGAGTACCACTACACTTCTAGTCTAGACCTGCATGGGCCACTACTAAAAATGTATCACGACCCGCACCCACTGTGAGGGTACGAGAACGTAACAACGCCCAGCCTACGTCGCAGTGTCGGCGGTAGAACGCTGTCCTAGGTCAACAGCCAACTAGCAATATATCTCTAAACAGTTTATACTCCCCGAATGGGGGTGACATAGCAGTAAAACTCAATCACAACTAAGGACAAGATAGCACGATATGAAATAGAACTCAAGGAAATAAATAGATGAAAAGTAGTCTAAGATAATCCCAGTAATATTCAGAAACACATGGTCTCAGATACAGAATGAAAGAATATATACAACTCTGAACTCCAAATAAAGTCTAGCTAAAACATGTCTCATGACTACATAAAAGATAATAAGCCTAACAAATCTAGTCTAGGCAAACGGGGTAAAATCCTCAGCTAGAGCTGGGTCCTCCTGAGAGTCCAGCTCGCAGGTGTCATCTAAGGCTGCCCCATAGTAAGTATCCAGACCAGCCTCCTCCTCGTCCTCTGTAATATTTTCAACAGGTCCAGTCAGGACAGGAGCGAGTACAGTACATCTCAACAGTTCATAGTAGATTAGAAAATATAATCATGCAGTAAAGTAAGATACAGGTGCTAAAGAATACAGTATGTAAACAGAGAGAGAAAACTGTAATAGAAATATCTACTATAAGTAAGAAACTAACAGTGGCTAGTGAGTCAGAGTACATAATAGCACATGTGAAAGGAACAGATTTGTACATGATCTACACTACAGAGTTATACATGATCTACACTACCAAGTTGTACATGATCTACACTACAAGTTGTACATGATCTACACTACAAGTTGTACTTGATCTACACTACAAAGTTGTACATGATCTACACTACAAAGTTGTACATGATCTACACTACAAAGTTGTACATGGTCTACACTACAAAGTTTTACATGATCTACACTACAAAGTTGTACATGATCTACACTACAAAGTTGTATATGTATGGTGAAAGCACAGGAGTACAAGATCCGTATAGTACTAATCCGTGATAATGTCGTGACAGCACAAGTAAAGTAATTTAATGCAGGAAATAATTCTAAGCAGGATATGAAATGATCAGAGAATGTACTCGCCTGTATCTGAGTGTCCAATATGAAACGTACTGTCCAAGGAGTGGTGTCTGGCTCCTAATCAGAGCAGCACAAGTCACAACAAGTCTAATATGGTAAAACAACGTTCTACTATGCACTCTACATGAGTCTAGGTCAAACTAGGCCAAAGTCAACTCTTGGTCAACTCTGGTCAACCCTAGAAGTCAAACTAGGTCAACTATGGTCAAACTAGGTCAAACAAGTCCACACTAGGTCAAACTAGTCTAACTTATACACCATAGGCCAATAGCACATATGTACCTATACCATATCACATATGAAAGTATATGAATATCCCTATATACATATAGGCCAGTATATCCATATGCCTACATATATAATATATATATATATATATAATCACACATCTACAAGAGAAAATATATATACACATATATATGTATATATATGATACACACATATGTGTAATAAAGAATAACTTAGAAAACAACCTATAGGCTATTGAGTATACCATACAACCTATGTGTCCACATACATACATATACACATGTGTATAGAGAGGAGACACTAGTGTAAGTGTCCAAGTGTATGTGTGTGTGTGTGTTCTAGAGGATAGGGTGATCTGTGATTAGTGTATAGGACTAGAGTGTTAGGGTGAGTGGTGTGAGGGTGATGTGAAATAGGTTAACATGCTAATACTGAAACAGTGGAGTGCACAGAAACTGAAATCAGTGTGTGTGTGTGCTCATGAGAGTGTGGTAAGTGAGTGACAGTTGTGTGTTAGGGAGTAAAACATGGCAGTGGTGGTGTGTAATGTGTTATGGGCTGTGTGTGTGTAGAAAGTGAGGGAAACAGTGAATAAAAGTGAAGCAAAACAGTGGAGAAACTGATATCTCAGATTTAGCCCTCACTAAACCCCAAACCAGTCATCCCCATTCAACACAAATCAGATTTTTAAGCACAAAGCAATCCCTAAATCTCAGGTTATACTACACTCAGGTTTCTAAAGGGTAAGTGACAGTTCAATGTCTCAGGATAACACACAAACACTAGAACAGTCCCTAAATCAAACTTCCAGATTTTGAACCCAAATCTCAACAATTCAAACCCAAAATCACCCTATCACTAGATAACATGTAGGTGAACAAGTTAGAAGTTTACAAACATACAATTATCAGTGTTAATGGGTTAAAAGTTCATGACAAACTCATATTTAAAAATCTGGAAGGAAAATAGGATACCATGATAACTCACAGTTTTCAGGAATTTGAAAATGGAAATTACCCAACAAAATCGAACTAAAATACCTATAGATAGGTTGGTACAGCAAAAACATATTACCTACGTGTTGTGTGATAAGTTTGTGTCCACAAAAGTGGACACAAACGTGTCCATTCAAGTTAAAACCCAAACGGGTAAATCAGGACACAGGAAACTGGACAGCATCGTGCGGGCGTGCACGCGTGTCGTGCACCCGACACAGGCCATCTCAGGCTCCGTGCTCGTGTCCCCAACTAGACTAGGTATAAGTTCTCGTGTTCATGTGTCTGCATCGTGTCAATGCGTGTCGTGTCCAGAGTTGTAGGGCCGTGTCAGTACGTGTTTACACAGTGCGCACAGTCAGGGAAAAACCCGTGCATGGTCGATTTCTCATCAACCAGTACACGAAGTCCCACGAAACTTGGGGAACGTGATGTCAGGAGGTGCCCCAACGTTCCCTCAAAGTTTCGTGTCAAGGAAATACGTGTCGTGTCCTGTGGAGACCCCGAGATGCAGGGGATCCCCCAGGCCGCGCGCGAGCGTGTGCAGCACGTGCACGTGTGTCCAAAATGACACGACACGAGCACGAATCAATCTCAGTCCAATAAAATCTTGTAAGCGACATCAAAACAAAATTTCCCATTCAGAAATTATTAGAAAATAATACAAATAAATCTACAGTAGCATTTCCACAAACACTAAGAACAGGATACTGATACGTGTCCTGTTAGGATACGAAACGACACAAAAACCTGGGGATTCCTATTCCAATAGTTAGGTTAGGTCTAGGGCTCCCTATACATGCAATTAAACCAGAATTCTATGATGAAAATAGAGAGTTACCTCTATGAATCAAAACCCTCCAAAAAGCTCAATAAGTGATGTTCTACACAATGGTGAAACTCCTCCAAAGCTCCCCAAATCTGAGAACACTTGATGCCAACAGAAAGTAGAGGAAAATTAGGACTCAATGCAATTTGTTTGGATTAAAAAGGAGATAAAATGGATTTACTAGGATTTATGGAAGATGGAGAAATACCTCTTCTAAAACTTGGCAAGAAAACCTAAGGGAGGCTAGCCCTAACTTTGGGAGGCATTAAATAGGATGGGATAGGTCAATAGTGGCTACCATGGGATGATTAGGGTTAGGGTTGGTTCATGATGTGGGCCTATGGGCTATTAAGCCTAAGTCATTAATCATGACTTATGAAGTCATAAGCTATATTAGCCTAATCAACTCCAAATCACTCCTAATAAGTTCCAATGACTTAACCCTCACTAAAATAGGTCAATACAAGTTTACTTAACCTACCAAGTGGTCTTAACCTAGGTTAGTCACTAGGTTAGTCTTCTAGTCAACACAAGTCAAAGTCAACTATAGGCCCAAAATCAATTATCCTAAAAATCACCAAAAATCACCAAAAATCATATTAATTCTAATAAATCATAATAATACATAATATTTCAAAAAAATTCCCAAAATTTGAAAAATGACTAAAATACCCACAAGCTAGAAAAGTGGTAGTGACAATAATTGATAGAAAAATATGAAATAAACCCAAGGGTTGGTTCCCACAAATCCAAAAACTCATATACGTACTGAAAACTCAGATTTTATAAGTTAAATTGCTGGAAATCAAAATATCACATTCAAACTCAAAAATTCATATTTAAAAAAAAACTCATTTTTCACACAAGGACCCAAAATAAGATATACACCAAATGAACCCGCAAAACTTGGCATACACGTTCGTCTCAACCCACGTGATACACTCGTATACTCTTGGGTTCGAAATCGTGTCCGTGTCGTATCCACAGAACGCGTATCAGAAATTCCCGATACCGCGTGACAACGCGTGCGTTCTCGCTCGATTGAGCGCCGCACACACAATAAAAAGCCCCGTGCTCATGCACATAGCTTGGGGGGGTCCTGGGGTAGGTCTAGGACACGGTCAAGCAGCGACATGCTGCGCCGAAACAGCACACGCAGCCCCGCACCTGCGCGCGGCCTGCTGTGCGCGCGCACGCGGTTCCACCTCCGTGGCTCGCTCGTCGGGCCATGCCACGACTCGGGGTTTGTTCCTCGGGTAGTCTAGCTATAGGTCGACGTGTCCCAGGTCCTGGAATGGATCTTCGTTGTGTCATTTGCGTGCACGAAGTCCGTTTTAGCGACAAAAAATAGGCTGAATGCACAGTGGGCTGAGCGGTGCACGTCGGATTTCTCCACACTCGCTCAACGAAAAGCCATGAAATTTTACGAGCATGGGGGCAGAGGTTGCCCCCACGTGCTCAAGAAATTTCACGCGAAAATACGGCCTTTGCAAAGAGAAACAGCGCACTGTCGGCAGGGCAAGCACGGCCTCGTGCACGGGGTCCGTGCATGGGGTCCGTGCACGTGCGTCCGATGCCCGAAACGCCGCTGTAACGACATCAAAATCAAATCCGTCTTCACAAAAGTTTATCAAAATAATATTATCTAAACATCCATGAAGACATAATCGAAAAATAGCAACTTTCTATCCTAAGCGGCATTTCGTCGAACACGTGCCGTAAAGGACCGACACGTGTCCGATACCACCATCAAACAAAGTCGAAATCCAACCAAATTTTGTGAGCCAGTCTAGGGCACCTATATGGATGCAAAAATGAAAGAAATACCAGAATTAGTATGGTAGATTAGGGTTTACCTATTAAGTGTCAAAAACTCAATGAACGGATCCCCTCGGTTGTCGTGTCGGCCGATTTTCCTCAAGCAAAAGCCTCCGACTCCAAGCTAACAATGCTCCAACAGATCCTCCTCTCCTCGACGAGTGCAACTGAATTCGTTTGGGAAGAAATGGACCCCGGATGCAAAAAATATGAGTTTTGGAGAATGGGATCTATTAGGGTTCACTTGTGGAGGCTAAAACTTCACAAATGAAGAGAAGGAGGAGGGGGTACTGCTGTTGGGCAGCCAGGTGGGAGCTCTAGGGTTAGGTTAGATGCATTGGCTTGGGCTCCCTAGGTTGCTAATAAAGCCTAAGTCAAAAAGGCTTTAAAAGTCCATTAGAAAATTGGCTAAAAATCAATTAATCACTCTAAAATTTAACTAATAAAATCTAAATTAATTCTAATGATAATAAATCTAATTATAATATAGCATTAAGGTTCTAGGTCATTGTTGGCTAAGGTCAAACCACTTATTCTACCAAAACACCAATTCAACTACCAATCAAACCGCACAACAAGCAATTTAATTAATAAATTAATAAAATTCAAGTAATACAAAATTACTAAAATACCCTTAGCCTAAAAATATGTAATTAGCCAATCTAGTCATATGGTCGAGTCTCCTTGTTCATGGTTAGTCTCTAAGTCAAACAGACTCTAGGGTTAAACTAGCAACAACCAAAATCATAATTCACCCATCTAAATAATATAAAATCCCCAAAAATCATAATATAATTTAAATATTATTATTAAATGATAAAAAATTACAAAAGTTCAAAATTATCCTTGTTTCAGAAAAGTGGTGGTTATAAGTCTACCCTCCTTAAAATAATTTCGTCCTCGAAATTAAGATGATCATACTCTTTCTAGGTCAAATCCCCAACAATCATGGTCTTTAGAAAACTTATCTAAATCGTGCAGTTGAAAAGAAATCACACAGGGTAATTGCAGGTAATATCAGTCTGAGGTTTCATCATCTAGCCATTATAGTCATACTAGATCAAAAATAGTCGAAAAAGGTATCGAACATACAAACAATATGGTAGGGTACAGTAATCATGAAGATAAGATAAGGTATAGGTCAAGAACTCACCTCTACTAGGTCTGGTAGCTGGAACTCTCTCCCGGAGGTAGGCCTCGACTAGGGGCATGTATAGCAGGACAGCCTCGTATCTTGTGTATAACTGTCCCACAAAATAGGTACAATCCTAGTCTCTTCCTACAGTCCTTCCATACGTGCCCAGGCTTCCTACAGAAGGGAAAGGTAGGCACTCGCTCAATTGGCCTCTGTTGGACAGGAATCTGAACTTGATAGGCTGGTCTAGGCTGGAAGCCGGGGTACTCCTGAGGCTCTGGGTATAAACTGCTCCTCGCTCTCTTGGGACTAGGCTCTCTCCTCGAATGCATGTAATCCCACAACAGTTGGATACTGAGACTCTGCTCTCTCATAAGCTCAGTCTGAAGTCTCTGTACCTCTCACACATCCTGAAGAAGTCTGTAAATATGAGCCCTATCAGGAATGGCATGGGACACCACTCCAGGAGGCAAAGGGAGGCCCTCTGTCTCCGGCTTAACTGCAGCCCTCTCCTGAAGGATAGGAGATGGGGGAGAATTCTCCGGTGAGGCTGCTAACACCTCCTGAGCAATCGAAGGGAGAAGTACAATCTCGGTCTCATACAGAACTGCAGTTGTGCACTGGGGACAGACTCTGGTCATGGGTGCCATTCTGGAAAAGATAAAGAAAATAATAAATCATCGGGCTGTAAGGCAGTCTATCATCCTATATAAAAACTGATGATTATATAAAAAACAACTGGAATTAACTATATAGGGTTACTATTTTAAAGATGATCAAAATTGAAAGTTTAAAGCATGAACATTGAAATCCAATACGATATATATAAAAGAAAAGTTAGTCTCGGCATCTAAGTTGATCAATCTCTTGGTAAATTAAGATTTGGGAAAGATAGGGAACAAGGTTATCAAAGTCTGAGCACGAGCATCCAAGGATGGAGATCTAGGTCGTAATTAAATTTAATTCAATTGAGTACGATCCAGATTTTAATATGATAAGAAAAGATGACCAAAGTTGATTGGTCGTGATCAATGGAGTTATGGTTTAATGATATTGAAAAAAACATTAAAGGATAATTCAAGGATATAGAATAAGTCAATTTTCTCCTTTTTGATAGGGAAAATAGAAGACAAGGTTTCATAGGGAAGTCAAGTTAATCATCTCTCTCTGATACCATCAAGCTTATCTAATCATCATTTGTCAATCATATCCTTATCTCATAACTCCAAACATAAAAATTAACCTTTATATGACTACCACCAAGAATTTATACCCTTTTGTTATGAAGATTGGATCTTGTCATGATCATCATAGGCTCAATTCTTAAATTCCTAAACATTATTCATGAAGCATACCCTTTTACTTATTAGCACTCTATATTAACCACTTAATCATCTTTAAATCCAAATTCTTCCATCTTGTCTCAAATTCGATCCGAAACTTCTAAATCAAGTTTTATGAAATCTTTGAACTTGTTCAAATTACTCTCCTCGTGTTGTTCAATCCGAAACTACTAGACCTTACAAAACTTATTCTCCATTAAAATCAACCTTCATATTTCCTTCAACGTACACCCTCAAATATTATTCTCCTTAAAATTTAAATTTTTTTCAAAAATCTCTATATATTCCTTAATTCAAAATAAATCCTTGCGTTCTTTCTGCTCTTAACCATTTTTTTGTAATATCATATTCAATTTCGTATTACCATCAAATATAGTTAAAAACTCTTCCCCATTACTAAATCCCTAAACTTTCGTCCCTAAATTTAACATCATAGCCTTAAAGTAACTGTCTCAAGAATCAATAACCAAAATTTATCCAAGTCCTCAACTTTGTGGACCTAGAATATCCTCATCAGCTAAGAAATGCATCTATTATCTACATCCAAATATTTCTCTATGTGTGATCATTCCTAGATTGATAATATAAATCTCTTGATTTTTCTATTCTCACTTTTTACCACATCCCTATCTCAAAATTCTATATCAAAGACCAACTTTTCATATCCCTACCTAGATTATCATGAGATAACAAATTAAGTCCTTTTTGAGCTAGATGATTTACGTCACTTCCTTGACCTTTCCAAGGTAAAAAGGTATGGAGATTCAAAGGTTCCAAAGTATAGATGATAGCATTAGACATGAGATGGTGATTGATGTAATTGGGATAGAGTTAACTAAGATAAGAAAAAATAGGAATGCAAAAAATAATGGCAAGAAAGAAATAATGATAAAACCTGTTCTTGCTCATCTGTTCAAAGGAATGAATGAATTTGAGATATAATCTGATAACCATACACGTCTTCCTGAAATCATGTTGCTAGAATTTCTCCATGCCAGTAAGCATAGCTACAATAAATAATAGATCCGTAACTAAGGTATACACCCTATAATCATGTTATTTAGAATTTCTACCTCGCCAACCGGTATGGCTGTAAGAAAATCTAAATTCCATAAGTAGGATAATATATCTAAAATCAGGCTCTATGTCCTTGTCGTGCTAGCCAGTATAACTGCGATAAATTCAAACTCCACAAATCAAGTAGACATTTACCTTTTTCACTGTCCTTATCAAGTATATGTTATCAGGTTATACCCTAAATTCCAAATAAAATAAAAATAAAAATAAATATATTTAAATACAAACTCAAAGTCAATAACTAATCAACAAGGTTCAAGATTCAACAATGAATCCATCAAAATCAAATTCAATAACAAGGAGTAATAAGTGAATCAAATGAGTAATGGGTGAATCAGATTAGGAAAAAGATTTCAGATCGAAGTTAAATATGATTCTCAGGGGTCATCCTTGGAATCTCTCAAGGAATCCTAACAGTGATTGGGTATCCTCTCATTCTAACACTTTGCTTCCTATACCCTATAGATGGCTCGTAGTAGTACAACTAAATTGCCGTACTATCACGACATCGCACTAATACAAATTTGGTCCTGCATGGACCGGAAAGATAAAATCGTATCTCCATAACTATCTTGAAGACAGATCAAACAAGGAATTAATTACTAAAATAGAAGCAAAATCATCAAAGGAGGACAGTTATTTTCAAAAGGATACAATTAACAGCAAAAATTTGATAAGAGTTTTCCTAATATGATTGAGTACCTTAACTTATATCTTATATCCTACTGCAGGCTGTAATGATACTCTAGTTCAAGTACCACTACGAATCACACTAGTTGTGATTGTTGACCAGCATGGGTCACAACTAAAAATATGTCACGACCCGCACCAAGTGAAAGGGCACGAAAAGTGAATACGCCCAGCCTACGCCGCAGTGTCGGTGGTAGAACGCTGTCCTGAGTCACCATATCTAACACAGTCTAGAATAAACTCCGAATGGAGAGTAAAATCATAAGTACTCAATCACGACACTAAGATGGAATATAATAGAAAATCATAAGAGAGTCACAACATAAATAGAAGTCTAGGTGTAAACCACTAGAAAGCTAAACTCAAGTAAAACCCATAATGTCTTAAATAGAAAGACAATAAAAAAACTAAGTCTCAGTTAGACTATAGACAAGTCCTCGGCGACTAGTGGATCCTCCTGAGGGTCCACGTCACCAGTGTCATCTAAGCCAATGCCATAATAAGTAGGGTAGAACTCTTCATCATCACCTGTAAAAATTTTAAATGCCCAGTCAGGACGGAACGAGCACATATCTCTCACAACAGTTTATATCAGGTTTGGACATATAAAGCAAGCTATAGAAAACTATACATGAACTGCTGTAAAGAAAATCAACAAGAGAGAGACTATAAGAATGAGATATAATATGCTAAATAGAGAAATGTAACTATCTACGTGATTTAGAGCATGAATTGGTTATGTAAACGGTTTGGGTTGCACATGGATAAAATATGGAGTTGCACATGAATACCTACTGGGGATAATGATTATATAATCAATGTCACTCCCCGTTTCCGGAATACGTAAATTTTGATTTTTCATGTATATGGTATCTGGCATCTGTTTCTTTATTGCATTTATCCTGTATTTGTAACTGGCCATGGCATGGAACAGTATCTCGTTGCGGATTAGTGTGCCACCCCTTGTCCTTGTCTGGTTGTAGGCGTGGTTTACTGTTTCGATAATAAAATTTCTGAACCGTGTTGTGGTTAGGATTTTATTTAATTAATTTAATTAGTTGTATCATGTAGCATTTAACATGTCATTAGTCACGTGGTTAAGAGCATGCTTAAGCTTAGGGTTTCTTTGAGTCAACCCAACCCCTATATATATTCTCTTCCTCACTCTCTCTCCTCATTCACTCTTTTCATTTCTTTTCCTCCCAACCAATAGGCAAGTACATCTTGCACCAAATTGAGAGATTATTGCATTTTTATTTCTTGAGTTTTCTTTGATATTATTTGTCTATATTGTTCTTCTCTTCATTCTCTACAAGTTTAGTTCTTGGAATTTTTGATTTTAATGGCTAGTTTGGTGTAGATCTAAGTTTCTAAAACTAGAGTTCTATGGGTTTCTATGGTTTTGATCTTTCAAACTTGGTTGTTTTCAAAAACTAATGGTCCTATGTTGTAGGAAATTCAATTCTATCTAATTTTGACCTTTGAAAAGTTAGATTTCGACTTGTTTTGAGGAAGTTATGGCCAAAATAATATTTGGATATTTTCTATGTCATAAGTCCTGGTTTTGGCAAGGACGATGAATAGTGCTGCATGCATAGTGCCCAGTCGCATAAGGATGCTGCATAGTGTCCAGCCGCATAAGAATGCTGTATAGTGCCCAGCCGCATAAGGATGCTGCATAGTGCCGCATAGTGTCCAGCCGCATAAAAATGCTGCATAGTGCTGCATAGTGCCCAGCCGCATAAGGATGCTGCATAGTATCGCATAGTGTCCAGCCGCATAAGGATGCTGCATAGTGCCGCATGTATAGTACCCAGCCACATATGAATGCTGCATAGTGCCGTATAGTGCCCAGCCGCATAAGGATGCTACATAGTGCTGTATAGTGCCCAGCCGCATAAGAATGCTGCATAGTACTGCATAGTGCCTAGTCGCATAAGAATGCTGCATAGTATCGCATAGTGCCCAGCCGCATAAGGATGCTGCATAGTGCCGTATAGTGTCCAGTCGCATAAGGATGCTGCATCGTGCCGCAAAGTGTCCAGCCGCATAAGGATGCTGCATAGTGCCGCATAGTGTCCAGCCGCATAAGGATGCTGCATAGTATTGCATAGTGCCCAGTCGCATAAGAATGCTGCATAGTATCGTATAGTGTCCATCCGCATAAGAATGCTGCATAGTGCCGCATAGTGCCCAGCTGCATAAGGATGCTGCATAGTGCCGTATAGTGTCCAGCCGTATAAGAATTCTGCATAGTACCGCAAGTGTCCAGCCGCATAAGGATGCTGCATAGTGCCGCATAGTGCCTATTTTGGCTATTTTTGGCTATTTTAAGTCCTATTTGGCTGAATTGTGGTCAGAATTTCCTCTAACTCCCAACATAAAAGTTGTAGATCTTTTTTTTGGCTTCAAGGACCTTCATGTCTCACTTTAACCAGAATTCACATGTGACTTTTATGTCACGAGGGGTCCACGCGACTTCCTGACTTGACCATGTTCCTGACCCCATTACCTGTATGCGTGCTGGTACATGTTCTAAGTGTGTATTGAGATACAATATTAGTATGCACTGCGGTGCCATTTAATGAGTGCACTGAGGTGTGACTCTACATGCTAAGTGATCATTCGTGTTATATGTCAATACATGTGTACCTTCCAGCACAGTTATGGTAATTGGTCAGTAATAGTATCGTGGTATGTTATTTGTTGTTTGAAGCATTACACTAAGCATGGATCTAGATTGAGCCAATGTGGATTCATACTTAGGGTACACGTACTATGGTACGACATATAGGAGGATGACCATGTGACCACGACATGTAATTCCAATATCGAGATAGGGTTAATCTAAGCAACTTAAATTGGTAGAAGCATTGGGAGGAAACAGAATCTCGAGATCGTACGTCACCAACCGCCCTGGGTCCCGTCTTGGCGCTTCGGGTTGGCTGCCTCGAATACTGTATACTCATCCGCACTAGTGGAGTGCAGTATCTGATTTGTGACTGCCGAGCCAGCTCTTTCTATAGGAGAGCTGGAACCGTTACTGCTTATTCTAGCGCGGTGGCCTTTCGAGGGACCGGTGTATTTCGTGCTTGCTTGTATATAATGGTTTGGCTAGCCCTGCTGGAATGCGATACGATCTGAGGATTCCTATATATATTGTATTACTGGTATAATCCAGACAAATCATAGAAAGCCGTAGGATTGATTGGCCGCTTGTAAGCTGACTTGTTTGTGATATGTTTTCTTCTGTTAGCAACTGAGGAACATGGACTATCGTGGTGCGTGGTCCAACCCATGTCCTTGTTTGGTTGTTGGGTTGGGCTATTGTGCTGCGATAGGCTATGGACCGAAGTCGCGAATCAGAAACCCTTTTTACCTGCCCATGGTTATAGGATATATCTTATCTCGGCACGATATTGGCACCGTTGTCCTTGTTTGGTTGTAAGGGTGTCGTATTGTCTCGATGATATGGTATAAGCCTATAACTCGTGAATCAGGTCTTATTTAACTCATTGGATTTATCTCACTCTTTTGTGCTTCCTTGTGGTACTTGCTATTCGGGGCCTGATCCCGCTGGTATTGTTTGGCCAGATCTCGTAGCAGCTCCAGAGTATCCATCCTTCCACCCGAACAATGGTGCACACCAGGAGTATGGGCGTCAGGGACCATGAGTGGGTTTCTTCTTCACTACTCTGATATTTTCTATTTTGTACTTGGCGTTTAGCCACCGGCACCTGTTTAGCCGGCAGTTCTGGACATTAGTTTCCTTTTACATAATTGTAATTAAATCAGACTGCAGCTGACTACGGTTATGTACTATTGACTCTCGGTACTAGCTCATCTTTTTGTAAAAGCTAGGCTCATGAATCATTTTGATGAAGCGTCGGGGATGCCTTACTGCTTTGTCTTATATGATCATTATTTACTGCTTCTTGTTTTGATTGATTGAGACATAGATGCTCTGTGGGACCATAGGAGACCTGATTGTAGCATGCACCCCCTTGTCTCTTGACAGCCACGATCGTCGTATGACGTTTATATACCTCATATGGTGTAGCTGGCCTAGTCCGTCTCAGTATTCCGGTACTGGGGCATGACAAGGTTTTAGTGGTGGCCCATGCAGGTCTGTTTTTCAGACTTGTGGGGTGTTGCGATTATAGGAGTCTCAATCAAAACATGTTCCCTTTGATCTCCTGATTCGTTTTCTCTTTCTCCCACCTTGATTGCCAACTTGATTGTCATCCTCGATTCTTCCCCGTCCTATCTTTTGATACCTTTTATCCTTTTCTTTAGGGGCACATCATTCTCGGCTATTGGAGGAGCCGACATGGAAGAAAATCCAGTAGATCAGGGACTAGTTAGAGATCAGCAAGGGGTAGCCCCTCTACCTGGACAGATTCCTATCGAGAACGTTATCGAGCATGAGCCAGTTGAGCCACAGAGGCCAGAGGATCCCGTACCTCCACTGATACCGGTAGTACCAGTAGCACTAGATGCGTCGACACTATTGTAGATTATCAGAGGACTATTAGAGACCCAGCAACGCCAGATGGCAGCCCAACAGCAACAATAAATCCGACAGCAAGAACAAAATATGCTACAGAATCAGGGGTTGCAATTAGCCCTTGAGAGAAGTGTCAGAAATGATTCAGGAGCGTCCGAAAGGTTTTGTCGACGTAACCCGAGATATTTTGACGGCACGGAGGATGCCATCACGGCGGATGCTTGGCTTCAGGATACAGCGGCCATATTGACCGCAGTAAAGGTTCCAGCAGAAGAGAAGGTTGACCAGGTCAGACTTTTACTTCAGGATCTCGCCCGCGATTGGTGGGCATCGGAAGAGGTTGGAATGAGACGTCCTGTTCCCTGGGATAGCTTCAGTACCAGATTCAATGCTAAGTACTTTGGCGTAGTAGCAAGATATGAGCTATAGCAGAGGTTTATCAGTCTCAAGCAGGCTGGTAAGACGGTGGATGGTTATGCAGCGGAGTTCTGCAGGTTAAGTAGGTTTGCTCGGATGATGGTGGCGACAGAGCCAGAGAGAGCAATGAGGTTCCAACAGGGACTTCACCTAGAGATTTTGCAGCTGGTCGAGGGACACGACTACCAGACATTCGATGCAGTATTGACGGCGGCTCGGAGGCACGAGCTTACTATTCAAAGGTTATCAGCAAGGACTGGGGGCCAGAAGAGGTCTCATACGCAGAGTGCTGGGGGAGGAGCAGTATCTCGGACGTCAGCACCAGCATCTGGCATCCGTATTCATGATGCAGCACCAGTCACGACAATTTTGACTGCACCAGTTCGATAGCAGCAACAGAGAAACCAGCAGTAGCCTCAGGAAGCACCAGTGGGTTGTACTTACTGTGGTAAGGAAGGGCATACTAGGGATGTGTGTCGTTCAGCTAATGGATTATGCTTGAGGTGTGGCAGTCCAGACCATAGGATTGCCAATTGTCCTATGATGCAGAGGCCAGGAGGGCCAGCTCAACGATTTCCGGCATTGCTAGCTCCAGAGGTAGCACCGTATCAAGGGTCGGCACTAGCAGTGAGGCCACTAGCCCAGCGTCCATTACTGACGCAAGCTCAGATGTACCGACAAGCGTAACATCAGGTTGAACAGCCGGGCCAGGGAAGGCAGGGGCAAAGGCAAGAAGAATTGAGAGTATTAGACCAGAGGTTGGCTGAAGGCGGTCAGATTTTGGGTAAGTTTTGAGTATTATTCATTATAATTCCTTGAGTTCTATATTCGAAGAGTGAAGGCGACTTTTTCGTCTCACTCATCTGCTCTCGTATCATGTGATACGTGATATTCATCATGTGTCTTGATTACGAGAGTACGTCCTGGGCAGAGTCTCGTTCTTGATTTAGTCATTGGTACCGACTTATCACAAGCGTTGACCCTCGTCCACTTTGGGTGTCAGTGTAGGACCTCGAGGACGAATTCCTACCTGACTTGAGAGGCATATTTTATTCGTATGCCTCCGATCATTTTTTTTAGGATATGATTATTGTTTGTGCTCTTACTTAATTATTCTTGCTTTCTTAAACTATTCATGTGCCATGTGTTGTTTGATAATTGTGCTTGCTATATGTCATGAGTATATTCCGTGATCTGAGAGCTTGCTCAACTAGCCTTATCGAAATTCCGAGGACGGAATTTTTCTAAGGAGGGTAGAGATGTCACTCCCCGTTTCCGGAATACGTAAATTTTGATTTTTTATGTATATGGTATCTGGCACCTGTATCTTTATTACATTTATCCTGTATTTGTAACTGGCCATGGCATGGAACAGTATCTCGTCGCGAATTAGTGTGCCACTCCTTGTCCTTGTCTGGTTGTAGGCGTGGTTCACTGTTTCGATAATAAGATTTCTGAACCGTGTTGTGGTTAAGATTTTATTTAATTAATTTAATTAGTTGTATCATGTAGCATTTAACATGTCATTAGTCACGTGGTTAAGAGCATGCTTAAGCTTAGGGTTTCTTTGAGTCAACCCAACCCCTATATATATTCTCTTTCTCACTCTCTCTCCTCATTCACTCTTTTTATTTATTTTCCTCCCAACCAATAGGCAAGTACATCTTGTACCAAATTGAGAGATTATTGCATTTTTATTTCTTGATTTTTCTTTGATATTATTTGTCTATATTGTTCTTCTCTTCATTCTCTATAAGTTTAGTTCTTGGAGTTTTTGATTTTAATGTCTAGTTTGGTGTAGATCTAAGTTTCTAAAACTAGGGTTCTATGGGTTTTTATGGTTTTGATCTATCAAACTTGGTTGTTTTCAAAACCTAATGGTCCTATGTTGTAGGAAATTCAATTCTATCCAATTTTGACCTTTGAAAAGTTAGATTTCGACTTGTTTTGAGGAAGTTATGGCCAAAATAATATTTGGATATTTTCTATGTCATCAGTCCTGGTTTTGGCAGGGACGATGAATAGTACCGCATGCATAGTATCCAGCCGCATAAGGATGTTTCATAGTGCCGCATAGTGCCCAGCCGCATAAGAATGCTGCATAGTACCGTATAGTGTCCAGCCGCATAAGGATGCTGCATAGTGCCCAGCCGCATAAGAATGCTGCATAGTACCCGGCCGCATAAAAATGCTGCATAGTACCGCATAGTGTCCAGCCGCATAAGGATGCTGCATAGTGCCGTATAGTATCCAGCCACATAAGAATGCTGCATAGTACCGCATAGTGCCCAGCCGCATAAGGATGCTGCATAGTGTCGCATAGTGTCCAGCCGTATAAGAATGCTGCATAGTGCCGCATGCATAGTGCCCAGCCGCATAAGAATGCTGCATAGTGCCGCATAGTGCCCAGCCGCATAAGAATGCTGCATAGTGTCGTATAGTGCCCAGCCGCATAAGGATGCTGTATAGTGCGGCATAGTGTCCAGCCGCATAAGAATGCTGCATAGAGCTGCATAGTGCCTAGCCGCATAAGAATGGTGCATAGTGTCGCATAGTGCCCAGCCGCATAAGGATGCTGCATAGTGCCGTATAGTGTCCAGCCGCATAAGAATGCTGCATAGTGTCGCATAGTGCCCAGCCGCATAAGGATGCTACATAGTGCCGCATAGTGTCCAGCCGCATAAGAATGCTGCATAGTGCCGTATAGTGTCCTGCCGCATAAGGATGCTGCATAGTATTGTATAGTGTCCAGCCGCATAAGAATGCTGCATAGTGCCGCATAGTGCCCAGCCACATAAGAATGCTACATAGTACCGCAAGTGCCCAGCCGCATAAAAATGCTGTATAGTGCCGCATAGTGCCCAGCCACATAAGGATGCTGCATAGTACCGTATAGTATACAGCCGCATAAGAATGCTGCATAGTGCCGCATAGTGTCCAGCCACATAAGAATGCTGCATAGTGCCGCATAGTGCCTATTTTGGCTGTTTTTGGCTATTTTAAGTCCTATTTGGCTGAATTGTGGCCATAATTTTCTCTAACTCTCAACATGAAAGTTGTAGATCTTTGTCTTGGCTTCAAGGACCTTCATGTCTCACTTTAACCAGAAATCACATGTGACTTTTATGTCACGAGGGGTCCACGCGACTTCCTGACTTGACCATGTTCCTGACCTGATTACCTGTATACGTGCTGGTACATGTTCTAAGTGTGTATTGAGATACAATATTATATGCACTGCGGTACCATTTAATGAGTGCACTGAGGTGTGACTCTACATGCTTAGTGATCATTCGTGTTATATGTCAATACATGTGTACCTTTCATGTCACCCCCATTTCCTGTATTTCGTATTTGTACTCGTAATTTAATTTTGGCACATATTTTATTTTCTCGACTTGCGGATTTTGGTTTCTCGTAAATGGGTTTTAGACCCTGGCTTGGTTTTATTTTGTGGAGTTGGTTTGGTTTGGTTTGGTTCATCATGAGTGGAACACCTTAGCCTATTCTCCATCTCCATTCCATCACAACTACCTCCATTAAATCCTACCTAACTTTTCTCTCTCCTTTTTATTTTTTATTTACTTCTCCATCTCCTTCTTCTTCCTTCCTCTACACAACTCCCCAACCCATAGGCAAGTGCACCTTGCCATCAAATAAGCACCACTTTTTATTTGTCCATTAGCTAGATTAGGCCATGGAGAACAACTTTAGAACTTGACATTTTGTGATTTGGAGCTTTCATTTTTCTAGATCTAGGTTTTGACTATTTTCGGATTTACATGGTTTTGATCTATTTTGGTTGAATTTTTGTGGGTTTTGATGCTTCCATGTGGAAGAGAATTCAATTTTACTCAAGTTGGACCTTTGAAAATCTAGATTTGGTTTTGATCTTACCAAGTTATGAAGAATTGAAATTCTTGGTGTTCTTGGACCTGCTCTCGGCCAGGAAGAACATCCCTCTGTCTTGCGCTCATTAGCGCATGGCCGATTGCGCACCCCTGGCCTGTGCTCTTTAGCGCAGGGCCGATTGCGCATGACCTCAGCCAGTGCTTTACGCTGCGCTGGATTGCGCTGGCGCAAGCCATCCATGCGCAAGCCAGCCATGCACAAAGTAACCCCTGCGCAATCCACCCATGCGCAGTTGACTTCTGCGCAGTCTGTTTCTGCGCAATCCACCCATGCGCAGTTCACTTCTGCGCAGTCTGTTCATGCGCAATCTGCCCCTGTGCCTTGTGCCCCTGCGCACTTGGCACCCTGCGCAACTGACACCTTCGCAATCCAACTCCCTGACCCCTTGCGCAATCCATTGGCTTTTGGAGTTTTGGTTATTTCTTTAAGCTTGGCTCTTCTATAGCCCTATATATATTGGTATTTTATTAGATATTTTGCGTCCATTTTATATCCTTACGCCTTTTGTCATGAACTTGATTTTACTTAATATGTTTGGAATGAATATT
The DNA here is from genome assembly GCA_029216955.1 of Iris pallida. Classification (NCBI taxonomy): domain Eukaryota; kingdom Viridiplantae; phylum Streptophyta; class Magnoliopsida; order Asparagales; family Iridaceae; genus Iris; species Iris pallida. Next base: position 3,689,696 of record JANAVB010016195.1, read on the forward strand.
GTACATGGCATGGCATGACAAGGAACTAGCATAACACGACAGTGACCCGTAGTGGTGCACTCCTGACATGACCAACCTGACTTGATAGTGGCCCGTAGTGGCGCACTCCTGATAGTACCCTGACATGATTTATCTTGATAACTTGTTAGTGGCCCGTGGCGGCGCACTCCTGACTTGACTTGTAACTTGTAACTTGACTCGTATAATCAACTTGACACCGTGGGTGCTCCTGCTTGCTTGCTTGTACAATCCACTTGTCTTGTCTCGCATCATGTCTAGGACGTGACTTTCTGGGTACCACGGCCAGGGACTCGCGCTAAATTGGATTAGGCTAATGATTAGATCAAACTAGAACATGGAGAATTCCCAGTCACAGGCAATCTCGTTATCTGGGCACTTTAATGGACTTGTAGCTTGCCGACGAGTAGAGCACATTTCCAGCACACTGTCATGTGTTGCACCCTCTAAGTCACCTAAGGGTACATTTGTCTCCCGGGCAATGTACCCACCTATAACTCTCAACCCGCGGAAGGATAACTGGATAGTCTGCAGGGCTTAGGACTGGGAGTTTCTCACTTGCATTTTGTTAGTAATTAGGCTTGTGATAACCCTAGTTAGTTAAGGTAGTAAGCCGTAGTACTTGCATGGCCGATTGTGAATGAATGGTGTCCAGCCTTGTCTAAGTTTTGTCTAGCTCCAGTACCTGCTATCTCCTGAGCATGTTTGTTTTACTTATCTTAACGATAAATGAGTAGAGACAGTGAGCTATTCAGGCAAAGGGTTACAACCCCGGTCCTTGTATGGTTTAAGGATTGTAACTGGCTCCCGGAATGGTTCCACGTCCCTAGTCGTTTATCGCCCTGTGTACTTTACTGCTTGTACTTTCCTTTTATTCTTTATGTTCTGATATGCTGGCTTTTGTTCTTATTTGTGGCCTCCTTTGTGGCACTTGCTCTTTCTGGGGTTTGACCCAGCTGGTTTTGTGTGGCCAGATTTCGGAGCAGCTCCCGAGGATCTACCAAGCTTCCAGCCCAATGGTGACAACTAGACGGAACCCGGGCCACGAGTGGGTTTTCCTTTTGTTTCACCCGCTTATATGTAAATTTATTCTTTTGAGGCGTTTAGCCGACGAGCACCTGTTAGCTCGATGCACATTTACTTACTGTCTGCCTACGGGTTGTAAACATGATTAACAAATCCTAGGGTTGATCATGTATGACTGAACTCTTGCTAGTCCCATCATTTTGTACGACTAGCTTCAAGATCATCCAATATGTAATATTTGGGACGCCTTATATATATATATTTGATGCTCTAATATCTTGTAACTCTGTTAATTGCTTGAGATTGAGACAATAGGCTTGACCTTAAGAGACTGCTGGCTTGTAGTAAACCCTCATATCTAGACAGCTGTGACCGTATAGTTGAGATGTATTCTATTTCAATATACGTAGCTGGCTATGTCTGTCCCCGCTCTCCAGTATTCTGGTTCTGGGGCGTGACATTCCAGCACAGTCATGGTAATTGGTCAGTAATAGTATCGTGGTATGTTATTTGTTGTTTGAAGCATTACACTAAGCATGGATCTAGATTGAGCTGATGTGGATTCATACTTAGGGTACACGTACTATGGTACGACATATAGGAGGATGACCGTGTGACCACGACATGTAATTCCAATATCGAGATAGGGTTAATCTAAGCAACTTAAATTGGTAGAAGCATTGGGAGGGAACAGAATCTCGAGATCGTACGTCACCAGCCGCCCTGGGTCCCGTCCTGGCGCGTCGGGTTGCCTGCCTCGGATACTGTATAGTCATCCGCACTAGTAGAGTACAGTATCTGATTTATGACTGCCGAGCCAGCTCTTCCTATAGGAGAGCTGGAACCGTTACTGCTTATTCTAGCGCGGTGGCCTTTCGAGGGACCGGTGCATTTCGTGCTTGCTTGTATATAATGGTTTGGCTAGCCCTGCTGGAATGTGATACGATCTGAGGATTCCTATATATATTACATTACTGGTATAATCCAGACAAATCATAGAAAGCCGTAGGATTGATTGGCCGCTTGTAAGCTGACTTGTTTGTGATATGTTTTCTTCTGTTAGCAACTGAGGAACATGGACTATCGTGGTGCGTGGTCCAACCCATGTACTTGTTTGGTTGTTGGGTTGGGCTATTGTGCTGCGATAGGCTATGGACCGAAGTCGCGAATCAGAAACCCTTTTTACCTGTCCATGGTTATAGGATATATCTTATCTCGGCACGATATTGGCACCGTTTGTCCTTATTTGGTTATAAGGGTGTCGTATTGTCTCGATGATATGGTATAAGCCTATAACTCGTGAATCAGGTCTTATTTAACTCATTGGATTTATCTAACTCTTTTGTGCTCCCTTGTGGTACTTGCTATTCGGGGCCGGACCCCGCTGGTTTTGTTTGGCCAGATCTCGTAGCAGCTCCAGAGGATCCAGCCTTCCACCCGAACAATGGTGCACACCAGGAGTATGGGCGTCAGGGACCATGAGTGGGTTTCTTCTTCACTACTCTGATATTTTCTATTTTGTACTTGGCGTTTAGCCACCGGCACCTGTTTAGCCGGCAGTTCTGGACATTAGTTTCCTTTTACATAATTATAATTAAATCAGACTGCAGCTGACTACGGTTATGTACTATTGACTCTCGGTACTAGCTCATCTTTTTGTAAAAGCTAGGCTCATGAATCATTTTGATGAAGCGTCGGGGACGCCTTACTGCTTTGTCTTATATGATCATTATTTACTGCTTCTTGTTTTGATTGATTGAGACATAGATGCTCTGTGGGACCATAGGAGACCTGATTGTAGCATGCACCCCCTTGTCTCTTGACAGCCACGATCGCCGTATGACGTTTATATACCTCATATGGTGTAGCTGGCCTAGTCCGTCTCAGTATTCCGGTACTGGGGCGTGACAACGAACTACACTCTTCCTGTCCCCAATCAATACACAAGAATCAAGACATGATATGTTATTGCACATGGATAACAACTACTTTATACATGGAGCTCATATGGTCATGAGTGTACATGAATAACACATGAGTGCACATGGATAAATATGAATACATGGAGTACATGATGGCCATGATAAAGAATATGAACATGATATACTTGATGTATCTGAGGGAATAACATCGCATGAAAAGATCCATAGGGTACTAATCCGTGTGAACATCATGTCAGCATCAAGTATACTAATCTATGACAAGAGAACATATCCAAAGAAGTATGAAAAGATCAGAGAATGTACTCGTCTGGCAAACTGAACTGCTGATGATGAAGTGTAGCTAAACTGGGGCAATATAAACCTATTTAAAGTATACACATGTCACAACCAAGTCTAAAATATCAAAAGAAATATCTACAATGCAAGACTACATGCTTCTAGGCCCCTTTTGGTCAAAGTCAACCCTCGGTCAACTCTGGTCAAACCTGGTCAATGCTGGTAAAACCTAGTCAAACTTGGGTCAACTAGTCCGTCTACTAATTTGTTAGGTCATACACAAAATTCTAGGTCATTTGGAGTTCGTTTGAGTTGAATTGGATCAAGTTTGACCCAAAGTTGACTTTTGTCAATTTGGTCCTTGTCGGCCAATTCGACTAAACTAGGCTCAAAATGACAAACCAAATCTGTCTTAGGACTCCTATAGTTACTACTACTACTACGATCTATTCTATGAAGGTTCTCAAGCATACAAACTATGCACACATATGTATACATACACACATGTGTTCTTACAATTCAAACCAAACCTTAATTCTAACAATTGATTGTGTGTGCGTGTGTCCTGGAGCTTACTGAAGTGGGTAAATTTTGAGATTAAAAACGTCCAACATAACCATGGTATACCCCAAATTAATATACTACTATGTACATATATACAAATAAGAAAACTATAACTAATGCTCAATATATATATATATATATATATATATATATATATATATATATATATATATATATATATATATATATATATATAAATAAAAAATATATATATATATATATAATGCTCAAATGGAAAGATTGGCAATGGTTTGAAATAATTTAAAGAATCAAAAATTTGGAACTAACTCCCCTCGACCCATTCTCAACGCATATACAGGCTTGCAATGGGTTTCAACGGGGTTATATATATATATATATATATATATATATATATATATATATATATATATATATATAAATATATATATATATATATATATATATATATATATATATATATAGAGAGAGAGAGAGAGAGAAGTGCAAATGACCATAATTGAATAGGAAAATATGAAATAAATCCAAGGGTTGGTTCCCACAAATCCAAAAACTCATATACGTACTAAAAACTCAGATTCTATAAGTTAAATTGCTGGAAATCAAAATATCACATTCAAACTCAAAAATTCATATTTAAAGAAAACTCATTTTTCACACAACGACCCAAAATGAGATATACACCAAATGAACCCGCAAAACTCGACATACACGTTGGTCTCGACCCACGTGATGCGCTCGTATACTCTCGGGTTCGAAATCGTGTCCGTGTCGTGTCCACAGAACGCGTATCGGAAATTTTCGATACCGCGTGACAACGCGTGCGTTCTCGCTCTATTGAGCGCCGCACACACAACGAAAAGCCTCATGCTCGTGCACGTACCTGGGGGGTCCTGGGATAGGTCTAGGACACGGCCACGCAGCGGCACGCTGCGCCGAAACAGCGCACGCAGACCCGCACCTGCGCGTACGGTTCCACCTCCGTAGCTCGCTCGTCGGGCCACGCCATGACTCGTGGTTGGTCCTTCTGGTAGTCTAGGTATAGGTCGACGTGTCCCAGGTCCTAGAATGGGTCTTCGTTGTGTCATGTGCGCGCACGAACTCCGTTTCAGCGATAAAAAACAGGCTGAATGCACAGTGGGCTGAGCGGTGCACGTCGGATTTCTCCGCGCTCGATCAACGAAAAGCCGTAAAATTTTACGAGCATGGGGGCAGAGGTTGTCCCCATGTGCTCAAGAAGTTTCACATGAAAATACGGCCCGTACAAAGAGAAACATCGCACTGTCGGTAGGGCACGTACAGCCTCGTTCACGGGGTCCGTGCACGTGCGTCCGATGCCCGAAACGTCGCTGTAATGACATCAAAATCAAATCCGTCTTCACAAAAGTTTATCAAAATAATATTATCTAAACATCCATGAACAAAGAATAAAAAAATAGCAACTTTCTATCCTAAGCGGCATTTCGTCGAACACGTGCCGTAAAGGACCGACACGTGTCCGATGCCGTCATCAAACAAAGTCGAAATCTAACCAAATTTCGTGGACAAGTCTAGGGCACCTATATGGATGCAAAAATGAACGAAATACCAGAATTACTGTGGTAGATTAGGGTTTACCTATTGAGTGTCAAAAACTCAATGAACGGAGCCCCTCGGTTGTCGTGTCAGCCGATTTCCCTCAAGCAAAAGCCTCTGTCTCCTCGCTAAAAATGCTCCAGCAGATCCTCTTCTCCTCGACGAGTGCAACGGAATTCATTTGGGAAGAAACGGAATCCGGATGCAGGAAATATGAGTTTTGGAGAAGGGGATCTATTAGGGTTCACTTGTGGAGGCTAAAACTTCACAAATGAAGAGAAGGGGGAGGGGCTACTGCTGTTGGGCGGCTAGGTGGGGAGCTCTAGGGTTAGGTTAGATGCATGGGCTTGGGTTCCCTAGGTTGCTAATAAAGCCTAAGTCAAAAAGGCTTTAAAAGGCTATTAGAAAAATGGCTAAATATCAATTAATCGCTCTAAAATTTAACTAATAAAATCTAAATTAATTCTAATAATAATAAATCTAATTCTAATATAGCATTAAGGTTCTAGGTCATGGTTGGCTAAGGTCAAACCACTTATACTACCAAAACACCAATTCAGCTACCAATCAAACCGCACAACAAGCAATTTAATTAATAAATTAATAAAATTCAAGTAATGCACAATTACTAAAATTCCCTTAGCCTAAATATATGTAATTAGCTAATCTAGTCACATGGTCGAGTCTCCTTGTTCATGGTTAGTCTCTATGTCAAACAGTCTCTAGGGTTAAACTAGCAACAACCAAAATCATAATTTACCCATCTAAATAATATAAAATAAATAAAGAAAATCCCCAAAAATCATAATATGATTTAAAAAATATTATTAAATGATAAAAAATTACAAAAGTTCAAAATTATCCTTTTTGTGCCCTGTTGGTACGAGCAATAGATTAGGATAAGTTTTATGGACCTATTACCCTTCTGCTCACTGGTGATGCGGGTAATAGATTTTGAAACGGAGCCCCACAGCGGTGATATGGTCATGATATATGGTGGTCAAAACATCAAAGCGAAAGTTCAGAGGTATCAATATACATGACTTGTCACTCGTAGAGATGCAATGTGAGTCCCCTCGGTATGGGAGAAGAACAGAGTGTAAGTTCAGAGGTACCCGAGTACATAACTCAATACTCTAGATAGTATTTATTCTCTCTCTTCTTCTTTTTTTTACCGGCAGCCTCTTATTGATGGGATAAGGAACTCCGTCCATGGGTATTACGTCATCAGGAGCGATACCATCCATCTGTGCCGAGAGGTATTCGATGAGCTCTACGTCCTCTTCGGCTACGCCCTGCGATCCCAGAGGTTGGGATGCCGTCTTGGGTAACTTGACCACCGAGGGTTGAACTTGAGATATTGGCTTGCCTGAGTATGTTGGATCGACATTTAGTTGCCGATTCATCTTGGAAAGACGAGTGTCATTTGGCTCGGCAAGGGATTTTATGTCTTCCGATTGTCTTATGATGGATTTTGGTAACTGGATCACCATCGGCCCTATGATGGGCTTCGACTTTTAAATTTAGGAATCGGATGACTGTTGGTTCCGTCTGCACAACTTGAATGAGAGAACTAGGCACCTCTTCATGCATGGTTGCAACAAGGGGTATGGCTTTGCCAGATTTATGGGTCTGAAGACAGATTCTCAAGGGTTTCTATGACCCTGCGATGGCCTCTGACTCGTTCATTATGTGTTTCCTGGATTCGTCACATAGACAAGCTTTCGACGAGTAATAAGATTCAACCCCTTTGAAGGGATCAATGTCGGCAAGTTCGATCTTCACGGAACCGTGTTTACTGACATATTTGAAATACAGGTGAAGGGTGGATGGCACGATCAAATATCATGTATCTACGGACGTCCCAGAAGGATGTTGTAGGAGGTGTCTGCATCTATGATGTAGTAGGTAACTTCCGTCCTCAAGTCACCAATCTGGCACTTCGACTGGATCTTCCCTACGAGATAGCTTCTCCCTGAGTTAAACCTGCTAATGGCAGTGTTGGTTGCTGCTAGCCGGTGCATAGGGATGCCAAGAAGTTGGAGCAAGCTTTTTAGGATGATTCTTATTGACGATCATGGGTCGATATGCATCCTATCTACCTTGATGTCGCCTATGTATTCAGTGTAGTACAAGGGGCGATCATGTAAGTTGGTCTTAATCAACATGTCCTGCGGAGTAAATACGATGTCGGGCATTGCATCTGTGCTACCACCGTCCTTTAGATCTACTGACGGGTCTTTCCCTGGAGGCTTGACCTAACCTAAATAGGCATCAGCATTCTCGAGTGCTTCGTTTAATGCAACACGAAGATCCTTGGAGAGCCTTAGGAGCTCGTATAGCGACAACTTTGCTGGCGTATTAGCCAATTGTGCTAATATGTCGAAGTTGTAAGGTCTCTCCAGTCCCTTAGGTGCATCATTGAGGAGTGGCCTGTCGAAGAGGGTTTCCCTTGTCTTCGACTTTTCCGCCAGTGGAGGCTGAGATGGCCTTGGAACATCGGAGGAGAGCAACGTTGCTAGCTGAGGATCTTCGGATGGACTATCTCGTGCAGGCTGGACTTGTGCTCCTAACCGGGTAACAACATCTGCAGCTTCTTTAGCTTCAGCTAAAATTGTATGGCAAGCTCTAGACTTCCTGCCCTTCTTCTTGTTGGTAGTAGATGACACCCCCTGGTTAACTTCGGGAACCAAGTCTGGATGCACCCACATGATCTCTCCTCGCGATGTGGTGAGGGGTACCAATCCAGATGTCTGGCTCCGGGCGGGTGGAAGATTAGTAACCTCCATCGTTGCCCAGGGACAGGTACTACCCCGTCTGGAGTACTTGTCGGAGGGAAGTGAAGTCACCGAACTGAATAGATACCATGTTCGCCGCCATGGTAACCTCTTCAAAGTCTATCGACAGAGCTTTGGAGTCGATAAGACTCTGGATGTACCGCTTCAATTGGTAGCAATCCTGGATGGCATGATGGACATAGTGGTGGAAGTGACAGTACTTTGCGTCCTCCATTTCTGCTGCTCGGGTCTCGTGCCTTGGTGGAGGGAGCTGGATTCTACCCCCTTGTAAGAGCATAACGAAGATAGGTTTGACATGACTATCTTCGAATGAGTAGTTGATCTTAGGCCATTGACCTTCCGTCTATTTTTGTTCGGGCTTCTGAGTTGCATCAGTGACCATGGCCTGTTTGCCCTTATTGTCTCGGTTGGTGGTGGCGCCGCTGTTGTTGTTACTGGAAGTGGGACCAGGACGTCTACCCTTATCTTCTTCGTCTGGGATGTGTAACCCCAGCTGGCGAGCCTTCATCAATTTTGCCTCTGTGTTGGTAGCACTTATGATGAAGGTCGTCCAATCCCTGAACTGATCGTCACCCATCCAAAGGCTAATTGCAGGGAGCAGCTTCTTCTGGCAGATTTTAATCAGGGAGCTCTCGGGATTGCCCTGAGGCAATCTCATCGTGGTTTGGCAGAACCGCTCGATATAGTTCCTTGTCATCTCCTTCTCTCCCTGAATGACGTCCATGAGAGATGACATCGTCACATCATGCCCCACCTTATAGAATCTCTCAGGAACATGTGCTTGAAGCCGTCAAAAGACTGGATACAGTTGTTGGGAAGGTTGCGGTACCAGTCGAACGCTATCCCCTCCAATGCTCCGATGAATAATCGCGTAAGGATGGCGTCACTATACGGCAAGTGGTCGATGGTGACTTCAAAGTAAGTTATGTACCGACTAGCAGAGGTCTTTCCATCATAAAAATCGATATGAAATGACTTGTACCATGGTAGAAAAGGTATGTCCCTCCATGCGACTGGATATCGCTACCGTATTCTGAGATCCCGAGAGGAGTCTCAGGCATTGATCATTGCTCGGAGCTCCTGGACTTCCCTCCTAGCCTCCTTGGCTTTATCTGCAGCTGAAGGAACGGATGGTGCTACGGGATCATCACTCAAAGGAGGGGCGGTCGTGTTGGAGTCCGCGTTGACTACGGCCCCAAGCTTGTTTGTCCGGGCGTCCTCGCCGGTTGAGCTGGCAAGGCGGCTTTGATCTCGTCCACTGACTTGACTAAGGACAGGAGAATAGCTTCGAGCACTTCTAGCTATTGTCGGTCGAAAGGCGCTTCATGATCGTCGTCAGTCATAAAGACTGTTCTTACGTGGGTAGAGGTGGAAGGGATTGTGGCAGAGGGACTCTCGGTGCCGTACCCTTGTATAGAAAAATTGCCAGGAAATGTCAGAATATCATCTTCGTCAAACTCGGAAGGGGTGCTACCCCCTGTGCAGGAAGCCGCATCGTCTTGGCGAGGGTGGTGGCCCTCAGGGAAATCTGATTCTGTTGCAGAGTTCTGGGGGATCTCTTCCCCCTGCATGTGCTCTTGGTACACCGAGTTGTCGTATACATTGAGGGGGCTGCTACCTCCAGCTTCATCTACTCTCAAGGAGGCTGAAGATGCACCCCAGGTGCCGGAAGCTTCTTCTTGGATCGAGTGCCTAAATAGATACCCCCTGTGGTTGATGGAAACCCCCCAGATGAGGGTCTCCTTGCAATATTGGACGAGATAGCCTGGCTGGAAGAGCTTGTCTTCTTTCCTCCCTTGCCAGGAGGAACTTTTTGAGTTGAATTATAAGAGGCGAAAGAAAAATCTTCGTCCCCTGGAATTTGTACCTATCGGACAGGTGCTGGCTGCTGTAGTCACTGGAAAACTGACTGTCGATCTTCAGGTGCTGCTGATTTGTTGCAACAGCGGTTAATGATGACTTGAGTGCAACGATGCCCCTATATGGACTCATTTTATGCTAACGTTGCCATCTTGCGCTTGTGAGTAATCACGTCACGTAAGTCGGTAGGAAGCTGCTCTGCCTTTGCACCAAACTTGTGAACTCGGGGATCCCGAGTACACGAGTGCTTAGGCATCATTTTTGCTCCTTGATCCATGGCTAGTAAAAATACTTGCTCTGGATCTTTAGAGGGAGACTTTAAAGACACACCCTTTCCATTAGCCCTTGGGGATTGGACGCGGTTGGTGCAAAGGCAGTTAACTGGGATGGTTGTACAACTTTCCATCAGGAGCCCGTGTAACAGTTAACGGGTTCCACTGACAGTCAGCAACTTGGACAGTTAACTGGGGTGGTTGGGCCCGCACTGCCCTAGACTTTTTTGACTTAGCACCCAAAGGCGCGTAGTAAAAAGAGTCCAGATTGATACATCCTGCATCCTCGGTGGGCCGCATGGCGTCAGGCCCGTATGAGAGGCGGTCGAACACAGAGCTTCTGATAGGGCCGCATGAGACGTCCTATTTGAAGCCAGGATTGGTCATTGCATGGACCATCTTCTTACGGCTGGAGCTGACTGCCGCATGGATTATCTTCCTGCGGCGAGAGTTGGTTGCCGCATGAGTTGTCTGCCTATGGCCAGAGTTGGCTGTTGCATGGACAGACTGCCCATCTCCTCTCTGCGGCCTCCTCTTTGTCCGCATGGAGTTCCCTTGTGCCCCCAAAAATACAGCATTATAGTGTTTTCCTCTGCTGGATTTAGGGACAGCGGGGTCCTCTACGGTCGAAAACAGAGTCACAGAAGAGTTCTGGTCACCGTCTTAGACTGTAGAAGGAGCTTCTTCGAGAACTTGGTCGGGGACAACAATTTTGCACACCAACGCCTTGCGAGTCCTCTTCGGGTTGGCTCGCTTTTGAGACGGGTTGGCGCTCCCTTCAGAGAGCAACTCTTTGAAGGCTTGTTGGTCGAAGCAGACCACAAGCATCTGTTGTATAGAGCTGAGCTTGGATGCGTCAGATTGTGTCACCAACTTCTCATCGGAAGAGAAGGATGTCTCCAGCAGAGTTGCCATTATATTTGGCATAAAAATCAACAACAGCTATTACAGAACACTGGAATTGATTGCAAATTTGCTTGTACAAAGAAAGGGCCTAGAAAGAAAGCCTAGGAAACAATCTAAGTACAATTGTTTAGTTTTGATTCTATGGGGTGACGGTGGAGGCTCGAGAAAGTGTTATCAACTCTGCCTTACTCCGTGGACTATCGGATGCAGTCTCTAGCTCGTGAAGATATTTCTTTTTCTTGAAGGTTGCTAGCCTTTTGCAGGGGTGTGGCACCCTGCTATTTATAATAGGGTAGATTTTGAGCTGCATAGACAGCTTACGACCATGTGGCTGATTAGCACGCGAAGACCCGCTCTTAGGCTACCATCTGTCGATTTGTTGGGATTTTGTTGCAGCAAATCTAGGCAGTTAAGGAATTGTTCAGATTGCCACGTATCCCATTGCGTATAACATTCTCAGTCTTTGATCATACAGGGTCGCATGAGACTCATGCATGCGGCCTGGATCACAATTAATCCCGGCTGCCTGTAGTTCTGGAAATTTTGGGGCCACATAAGCTGGGTCGTATGAGGTTTATGCGGCTTGGATGATGCTTTTTTTGGCCGCATGGAGGCGTACGAACCCTGCTTTTGGGCGACATCTCACGTCTTATCTTTCTTGTCGAAGTGTCAGAACTGTCATGTTTTACCAGGACTTGTCAGCTTTATCAGTCGAATTGCTCCTCCTTGGCCGCAAATTTCCCTTCTACAGCTGTTCGTCGATGGATCGCATATGTCTTTTGAACAGTTATGTGACTTTCCTTCATGCGAACCTATTTGGCCCAAAGTACCTATGCGGCAATTTGTAATCTGTATGAACTCCATATTTTTCATATTTCTACAGTTGGTAATTGGCCTCTATCTTTGACAACATTATCTCAGAATAAGAAGAAGAAGAAGAAGAATCTACCACCAAGGTGAATATAGCAGTTAAAGGTGGAATACAGTTTTCACCCAATGAAGTCATATGACATGACTTGTATTTGGATGCTTTCTTGCACTTTGTGGATGAAGAAGGTGCTTCAAAGTCAAATACCAAATCGGGATGGATCCTTATAATCTCCCATTTGTTGTTTGACAAAGGAACAAGACCATCAGTTCGTGCAGGTAGGAGATTGACAATATCCAGAGTAGCTTTCGGGATGGGTATGACTCTATCCTGCATAAGTTGAGCAGAAAAATTGCCAAATTATAGGGAACTACATTAGCTGTTATGGTCTTCTTGTCCTGCTGAAGAGTGATTGCGTCGGATTTGATCATCTCTTGGATCTTTCCTTTGAGCACATAGCATGCTCGAGTCGGGTGTCCAATAAACCTGTGATACACACAATATTTAGGATGATCAGTTTTACCTATTTTCTCTGGACGCTTTGCGTCCGGCATCTGAAGTTTATTTCTTTGGATCAAGCAATCAAAGATGCTTATGACGTCATCCTCGTCGATGGAGTATTCTTCTTTCGGACGTGGTGTTCTTTGTGGTGGTGCCATTGGAGTAGGAGTTGACTGTCCTATGTTGACAGCTAAAGCTTCTTTGCCTTTAATATTGATAGCCAAAGTCTCTTTGCCTTTACGGCTATTCTGACGGCCACCGCTGTTGGATACGACATGTTCATCTCTGTCAAGATTAGGCATCTGAATGCCTAATTGTTTAAACTTGTCGGTACTTTCTTCTGCTGCCTTGGCATTTACTATAAAAGAAGGTCAATCCTAAAACTGTATAAAGCCAGTCCACATGATGATTATAGGCAACAAGTTTGATTTCCATGTGTCTATAGTCAGAGCATCTGGAGTTCCCAGAGGTATTTTGAGTGACTCGCGGCGGAATCGTTCAATGAAACGTTCAGTAGTTTTATTATGCCATTATTTGATTTTGATGAGGGCCGAAATAGTTATGTCATTTGTTCCCTCATAAAATTATTTCAGGAATATGTTTGAATCTAGAAAAGGAGGTTATGAAACCGTCTGGCAAATTGCGGTACTAGTCGTAAGCTACACCAGCTAAACATCCTATGAATACTCCAGTGAGTAGAGCATCCTTCGGCTGAAGTTGATCAGTCATTACCTTAAAGTGGTTGAGGTACTGGCTTGGGGATATACTGCCATCAAACAGCATAATGGTAGGAGGTTTATATTTGGGTGGAAACTGAACTTCCTTCCACTCTATGGGATAAGGTTGTTTAATCCCAAGCTTCTGTAGGTCGTCTTTCTGTTTGAAGGCTTCAAATTGAGTACGCAAAAGTTTTACATCCTCGTTAGTACCTCCCACCGGTTGTAGTGCAGTGGACTATTTTGGTGTATTAGGAGGAGGTACTGCATGATATACACCACCCCTACCACCAGACTGACTTGGAGTAGCCTGGACTGGTACTGAAGTAGTATGAGGAGACTGTACCCCCAGACCAATATTAATGGGAGCAGATGTCGTTACAGTTTCTTGGGTCAAAATTGGATTTATAATCAGTGGAACTGTGTGTTGTGCCATGATCATAGCATGCATGTCTGTCATCATTTCAGCCATGCTCTTCAAAATGGCCTCCAATACAGCAATTCTCTGCTCTTGTGTTAGAGCTAGATACGTCTTGTTCCTTCTTAGTGACATATATTGTCACTTCTCTGGCCACTGAAGAGGAACTGGTAGAAAAGATGGTCCGCTCAGAACTTTCACTGTTGGTATCCAAGTCGTACAAGGAACTACCCCCAGGACAAGGGATAGAAAGGTTCCTTTGGCTGAAGGAATCTTGGTCAGAGTCAGGAAGATTCCTTTGACCGATTGATTCTTGGTCAAAGAAAAGATTCTTTTGACCGATAGTTTCTCGATCAGAAGGAAGGTTCCTTTGACCGGTTGTTTCTCGGCTTCTTGATCTGGTGTGTTGGTAGACCCCTTCATCGGAATCACAGATCCGATCCAAGTATTATTGACTAGGGTTGCGAGATACGTTGCGTCTCGAACGCTTTCCACCCCTAGTGCTTCGGGATGTCATGTTGACAGAAGCGTACAATAATTCATCTTCGTCCACTATCACTGGCTCAGGAGTCTGAGCATAGTTCAAATAGTCGAAAACAGACCGTTTGGCTGACTGGCAGCAACATTTGATAATTACCTCGTGGTGACGATTATAGTGATGTTCTTGTTGTGAAGCTACAAGTGGATGAGACGGCCTTACAATCTTTCGCTTCTGTGCAAGAAGTTCACGGAGATCGGTTACAATGACAGGACGAGAAGAAGTCGGAGGGATATATTCCTTGATGACATTGGGAACATGATTTCGGTTCTTGCGATGTTCCGTACCCTGAGTGTACAAGGAGGTGCTGAGCTGATTGGCATAGGTAAGAGGATTCTTGACTTCAGGAGTCCTCCTCTGGTGAAAGTTGGCTGCTGGCTCGCATTATGACTTGCTGAAGTTGCCCCTAACTGGCGCCTATTAAGATAGGCGCACAAGTCAGATAGCTGCGCCACTTGTGTGTCTGTTTAAGACACCAGCAGCTTTCCTTGTTTGGACCTTGAGATATGTAGGGTTGGCAGATACTGACTTGAATTCTTGGGAGTAGGTAGAACGCATGTTTGTGCTGCACACCCTATTTCTCCGTGCTTGGCATGACACAACTGGGTAGCAGAAAATTCATTCTGAAGAGAACTTACTTTCTTGCCGGATATTTGATTGTCTCTATCAAGATGAGTAGAGTTTCTGCCCAAAAGAGCTTTTGTATTGATTGGCGCAAGGGCGCAACCAGAAGTATTTTCTGCCGAGTCAAGGACCGGGAAAAAATGAGGAAAGGCCAAAGGGCGCTTCCCTTTGTTCTGTGCCAGGGCAAAAATAGGTGTATTCCTAACAAGTTTTAGACTTGGGGAGGAAGAGGGAGTAGCTAAAAAGCATTTTTTTTTCCCTTATTCTGCGCCAGGGCAAGAATAGGCCCAGCTTGTGCAGAATGAGAAAAGGCCAAAGGGCGCTTTCTTTTGTTATGATTAGTAGCCTTACTAGATATGTTGTTCTCCGAGTTCAGAATTGGAGAAGAAGAGGGAGTAGCCAAAGGGCATTTTCTTTTATTTTGTGCCAGAGAGGCAACAGGCACAGGTTGCACAGAAGCAGTGATTGGTGTTGTTGAGTACTTGGGAGTCCATATAGCGCGTGCTATCACGACCCACACCCACTGTGAGGGTACGAGAACGTAACAGTGTCCAGCCTACGCCGCAGTGTCGGCGGTAGAACGCTGTCCTGGGTCATGAACTATAACTAACATAATATGAATACTCTCCATAAGGAGGCCAACACAGAGGTACAACTCAATCACAATCTAGAGATAGAATAAGGCATGATAAAATAGATAAGAGAATCCTCAACTGAGGTACAACAGAAATGAAATACAAGTCTCAACATCTCTACAATATACAACTCTGAAACAAGACAACAGCTAAACATGAAGGAAAGAACAGTCTAAGCTATCTATCTACGCTATGCAAGGTATCATCCTCAGCAGCTGCCTGAACCTCCCCAGGGGTCCAGGTCGCGAGTGTCATCTAGGCAAGCTCCAAGTAAGGGGTGCAGGGTTTCTCATCATCCTCTGTAAAATTTTCAACAGGTCCAGTCAGGACGGGAGCGAGCACAGTACATCTCAACAGTTCATAGCAGGTTAGAAAATATAATCATACAGTAAAGTAAGATATAGATACTGAAGAAAATACAATATGTAAACAGAGAGAGAACTGTAATAGAAATATCTACTATAAGTAGAGAGCTACCAGTGACTAGTGATTTAGAGTACAAAGTCGACATGTGAACGACTTGATTTGTACATGGCTATACTAAAGAGGCGTACATGGCTATTCTACTTTGGAATTGTTCACATGGCTATTTATACTCCCCCATACCCCCAACTAATACACAAGGATACAAACAAGTTATGTTACGTACATGCTTCTATGTAACAGCCCCCGAAGGGTGATAAGCCTCCGAAAGGTGATAAGCCCCCAAAGGGTGATATGCTCCCAAAGGGTGATAAGCCTCCGAAAGGTGATATGCCCCCAAAGGGTGATAAGCCTCCGAAAGGTGATAAGCCCCCAAAGGGTGATAAGCCTCCGAAAGGTGATACATAGTAGTCCCACAAATAGGATAAGGATTCAAAGAAGACTCTGTGATCATCTGGGTATATGTCACAAATGATCAAAGAACCAAAGAAGCATATGATACGCTATGTAAGTTAAACACACAGAACATAGAGTACCCGATGCTCCCTGAAGGGATAACATCTCAAGAAGGGATCCGTATAGTACTAATCCGTGTGACCAACGTGACAGTATCAAGTAAAGTAATTTAATGCAGGAAATAATTCTAAGCAGGATATAAAATGATCAGAGAATGTACTTGCCTCGTATCTGAATGTCTGAAGTAAATGTACTGTCCGAAATGAGGTACCTGACTCCTAGTTAGAGCAACACAAGTCAAGATGTATACAGAGGGTGATATATGAAATGTACAATGCATCTGCATGCTATCTAGGTCAAACTAGGCTAAAGTCGACACTTGGTCAACTCTAGTCAACCACACTAGTCAAACTAGGTCAAGTCCTAGCCCAAACAAGTCTAGCAAGTCTCACTAGTCCTAACCAAACCTAGTCAAGTAATCACACACCAATCACAAGGCTATACAAGCCAAACACATCAAGAGTACATTCACATTGAGCTATAATCAACATTGTATAATGAGAGAGAAAGGGTTGCATGTATTGCTATGTGTGTGTGTGAACATAGAGGTGCACAACAAGGGAAAATCAAACACTAGTTATAGATTATACTAGAACATGGCACAAGTTAACAAGGTTACATCTATTTTCATCATGGAAATCATCAGAGGAGGGTTACATGGCATGGTGGTTTACATATGAAATCTGAATTTAACTAGCATTTCAATTTAAGGGTTGTAGATTGCATTATATACAGGTATTCAATTAGGCACTCTAGATTAGGCTAACAATATTAGGCTATATACATTACATTATGACATATGGTATCCCATACTCTATAACATAACATATCATATATATACATTTCACGCATTATATGTATATAACTAATATATATAGGTACAATACTATGATACATTATATAGGAACTTATATATATATAACACAAGCATATATTATATATCTATAGGGAAGAGAGAGGGGACACATGAGTATTCAATGTGTGTGAAAGAGGGTGATACACATTAGTGAACATAACAGTGAAGGGAAGAAAACAGTGAGAATGTGAGTGAATTGTGTGTGACACATGTGAGGCATGAAGTAAAAGTTAGTGAACATGCAACCAATTGACTCAATGCCAATCTCAGATTTTACAAATGAAACAGTGAGCAATAACTGTGGGTGTGTGTGTTCAGAAATTGAGAAATCAGTGTGACATATTTCAGAAAATTCAGTTCATAGAGGGCTGGAACATTTTCCAGTTAAACAGGGCCATTCCTGAGAGCAGGAACCCCACACAATCTGAAAGGAAGGCAATAACAGACCTGCCTATTAATAGTGACCCAAATTTCAGATTTATGATCCAATCTAAGGTTTGCAGAAAACTGGAACAGAAAGAATAATCGGTGCTAAATCAAGAACTCAGGTTTTATACATGATAGTGAAACACATCAGTTAAAGGGAAAGAAAAACTGGAATTCAATTCTCAGTTCAACATCCCAGGTTCAATAGTTAACAACCAACATTATCAATCCCCAAAATCTCAGGCATCAAACCAAGTGACAGTATTAAGCAAGTAATCTCAGGAATCAATTTTATTCAAAATAGTGAAATATGACAGCAAGGTGATCTCAGGAATCAAGAAATAGTTTACAATCGAGAGCCAAACTATCAATGCAATCCATTATCTCCTATTGCAACCAACTCAGCTATAAATCAAGGAAATTGACATGGAATTTAACCCAACCAATAGTGAAGCCTATGCCAGTCCATTCTCAGATTCCTATCAACAAATTCAGGTTTTGTGTCATGAGAGGTGAGTTCTCAGTGTGTGTAGCAGTTAGGAATAGTTTAGGAATGGTAGTGTGTATAGGCTAATCCCCGATACGAAAACAAACCATTTTAAATCATGCAATAGCTTAATACATCTAGCTTCCAGAATCGATGACAGGAACATGAATAATTGACAGTGAACTACATTGGAAATCAATTCGACAGATTAAAAAGGAATGAAACATTCCAAGCTGTCATGTATATTTCGAAAGACCAACTCAATATCAAATATTTCATTCCATATCATAAAACCTAATCTAAATGAAAATTTGAACTAATCATGAACTAATAAACATGTAGGATCATTCATGACACTTTAAAACATCAATTGATCAATTAAGAAGGAAATCAAATCTCAGGTTTTAGCTAATGACAGTGATACCTTGTGATAGTGTCATGTGTCTCAGGATTTAAGGAATTCAACAGTGTTCAAAATGGAGAACCATTTCATGTGTGTGTGTTAGCTGTCTGTGTACAGAAAATGTGTAGCAATTACATTTCAAGGTTCACATGAACCCAGGATTAGATGAATACAATGTAATCTCAAGCTTCTAGAATTGCAAGTGTCTCGGCTATTTGGAAGTAAAATAGTGTATCCTAGTGTCACAGGAATTTAATTAACAGGAAGTGAAAACAGTGTGTGTTTAAGCATTCGATCCCAGTTATATGTATCACAATCTCAGGGAACAAACAGTGTCTCAGTTTTAGTTCGGGTTCCATCCCATACAACCATTCATGAACACATCAACCAATCCCCAATCATGACCCATATGTTTAGCAACTAAGCCACATTAATTTAACATGCTATCAACACTTCAATGTAATTCGAAATGAACCACAATGAGCAATATGAACTGAACTTAAACAGGAAAAGAGGTTTCAGTTTTAATGAAGCATTTAACTCAGTTATATGTAATAATCACATATGACAGTTCCTTTCTCAAGAATTTAGATACAAGAAAACAGTGTATCAGTGACATTGAAATCCCAATTAAATTCGAACTCCCCTTCGACAATTTAACACAAAAATGAATCCCCTACAAGCCTACATGTTATTTAAATGTTCATACATTAAGCCCTAACAAAATTTCATGATATACATAACAGAAAAATGTAATTTAAAAGGGAGAACAGCACACAATGCTCACTGATACTCACAGTATCAGTTGAATGGGGAAATTCCCATTCCAACATTAAAATGATAATTAATCAATGGGATTATGGTTGGTAATGAACAATCAATATATGCTCGTGCTATTTGTATTGTATTGTGTCCCAAAAATACTAGACACAAGTGTCCAAACCACACAAACCCTAATATACCGAACTGGGTTCAGTCGACTGTGCACTCGTGTCCAGTGCGGGTCAGAAACCTCACTCGACACAAAATCAGGGGACACAAAACTTAGGGAGTGTCGTGTCAGACACTGCCCCAAGGCCTGTGTCAAATCTCACGTGTCCACGACCCCTAGATCAGTCGCACGGACACACGAGTAGCAGGACAAAACTGTCCAGTGCGCGCGACCGTGTCCACGAGTCCAGTGCGACTCCAAAACGACATAAAACCATCTCAGACACGAAGAAACCATTAAGGGACACTAAAGTGAGTATTCCTATTCAAACACAATCAGAAAACAGTAAGGAAAAACCTATTGGGGCATTAGGTCGAACACCTAGGTAATCCTATTGATACGTGTCTAATACGGACACGTATCCGACACAAATTGGGGTCAGCTCCTACCCGAGGCTAGAGGGGACCTATGGCTATGCATCCATGATGAATAAACAGTAGGTTAGATAGGGTTTAAGAGAGTTACCAATGGGTTCTCCTCAAGCTCAAAACCTTTAATGAACAGTGCTTTCTACTGTAGCTCGAGCACAAATAGGTTCCCAAATCAGTCCTCTACCTCCATGGACAGTAAGAGGGTGATGGTTAGGTCACAATGCAAGAAGTTTCATTGAAAAAGGTTAAGAAATGACCAAATTATGAAGGAGTGAATAGAAGGCTCACCTCTTCCAAATGGCAATGTTTCCTAAAGAGGCAACCCTAATTTCAAGGGAATATAAATAGGGGGGCTGACCATAGTGGGCCGGCCAGAATTTTTAGGGTTAGGGCTTGGTTCAATGGGTGTGGGCCTATGGGCCATTAAGGCATTAGTCATAAAATGACTTGTGATTTCACAAGCCATTACTTAATCAAACTAGCTCCTATTATCCCCAAATTAATTCCAATGAGTCAAACCTTACTAACTTAAGTCAACCTAGGTTTTCAAATCCTAAACACTTAGTCCTGACCTAGGTTAGCCACTAGGTTAATCTCCAAGGTCAACATAAGTCAAAGTCACTAAAACACCAAAATCAATTATTCTAAAATCACTAAAAAATCACATTAATTATAAATAATAATAATAATTCAAATTAAATTCTAAAATTACAAAAATGACTAAAATACCCCTCAGTCTGGAAATGAACACTAGCAAGACACCAAATCATAAGTCATGAATTTAAATAGTTTAAAAAAATAATTAAAATCACTAAAATCATAATATAAAATAAATATCATTAAATAATAATCGTAATTTCAAAATTTCAAAATTACCCTCATCTGAAAAACTGGGTGTTACAATCCTACCCACCTTATAAAAATTTCGTCCTCGAAATTAAAATGGTAGTAGTTCTTCTAGGTCAAACACCCCACAATCAAAGTCTCAAATATACCGTCAGATAATCATATGCATCTGTCCAAAATCATGTTGTCCAGAGTCTTCATCATGCTAGTGAGCAAGGCTACGATAATCACAGAGTCCTTGACTAAGGTACGTACCCTTAGGTTCATGGTATTTAAAATTTTTGCATTGTCGTATGCGACGACGAAAACCTTAAATTCCCATACCCGAGAAATACATCCAAAATCTGACTATATGTCCTCACTATGCCAGCTAACACGACCATCGAAGATTCTAGATCCCATATCTGAGGTGACCTAGCCCATATGATTTTCTCAGAAAAAAAACAAATATAACGAAAGAGCAACATGACAAAATTAATCAATCAACAAGGAACAGATGGAATCAGATTTCAAGGTAGTTATAAAAGTCAATTTTGGGAATGGAATCAAGAAGAACGGAACTTGCAGCAAGATCTCCAATGGTCTGTGCATCCTCGACAGTCCTGACGATAGCTCGTCCTGCTGGTTTTCCCTGGTCTGCTGCTGATGCTGCATGGACCGCTGCTGCTGAAAGAATCGGAAATGACGGAAGAAAATCTCTGTACAGATAGAGGTGCACCTCCAATATAGCAGAAATGCCAACTTGAGTCGGCACAACAAGAGCTACGGTCTCGAGGCCCTGATGAACAGGACGAGAGGTGGCCAGCCTCTCGATAGTATTCCCCGAACCGAAGTGATAAGATCGTGTCTTCATAACCATCATGAAAACAGATCAAAACAAGAAGCAATTTCTGAGAATGAAGCGAAAATTTAAAGGAGGACAGTTTATATTCAAAGGGAAATCAATAAGCAACAATTTTAGACAAAAGGAATCTGATTAAGAGTTTTTTCCTAATGTGATTGAGTACCTCCAAAATATCCTAATCCTGCTGCAGGCTGTAGTGATATTCTAGTTCAAATACAACTACATAAACTCGACCTACATGGGCAACCACTAAAAATATGTCACGACCCGTACCCACTGTGAGGGTACGAGAACGTAACAGCGCCCAGCCTACGTCACAGTATCGGCGGTAGAACGCTGTCCTGGGTCATGAACTATAACTAACATAATATGAATACTCTCCATAAGGAGGCCAACACAGAGGTACAACTCAATCACAATCTAGAGATAGAATAAGGCACGATAAAATAGATAAGAGAATCCTCAATTGAGGTTCAACAGAAATAAAATACAAGTCTCAACATCTCTACAATATACAACTCTGAAACAAGACAACAGCTAAACATGAAAGAAAGAACAGTCTAAGCTATCTATCTACGCTATGCAAGGTATCGTCCTCAGCAGCTGCCTGAACCTCCCCAGGGGTCCAGGTCGCGAGTGTCATCTAGGCAAGCTCCAAGTAAGGGGTGCAGCGTTCCTCATCATCCTCTGTAAAATTTTTAACAGGTCCAGTCAGAACGGGAGCGAGCACAGTACATCTCAACAGTTCATAGCAGGTTAGAAAATATAATCATGCAGTAAAATAAGATATAGATACTGAAGGAAATGCAGTATGTAAACAGAGAGAGAACTGTAATAGAAATGTCTACTATAAGTAGAGAGCTACCAGTGACTAGTGATTTAGAGTACAAAGTTGACATGTGAATGGCTTGATTTGTACATGGCTATACTAAAGAGGCGTACATGACTATTCTACTTTGGAATTGTTCACATGGCTATTTATACTCCCCCGTACCCCCAACTAATACACAAGGATCCAAACAAGTTATGTTACGTACATGCTTCTATGTAACAGCCCTCGAAGGGTGATAAGCCTCCGAAAGGTGATAAGCCCCCAAAGGGTGATATGCCTCCAAAGGGTGATAAGCCTCCAAAAGGTGATAAGCCCCCAAAGGGTGATAAGCCTCCGAAAGGTGATAAGCCCCCAAAGGGTGATAAGCCTCCGAAAGGTGATACTTAGTAGTCCCATAAATGGGATAAGGATTCAAAGAAGACTCTGTGATCATATGGGTATATTTCACAAGTGATCAAAGAACCAAAGAAGCATATGATACGCTATGTAAGTTAAACGCACAGAACATAGAGTACCCGATGCTCCCTGAAGGGATAACATCTCAAGAAGGGATCCGTATAGTACTAATCCGTGTGACCAACGTGACAGTATCAAGTAAAGTAATTTAATGCAGGAAATAATTCTAAGCAGGATATGAAATGATCAGAGAATGTACTCGTCTCGTATCTGAATGTCTGAAGTAAATGTATTGTCCGAGGTGAGGTACCTGACTCCTAGTTAGAGCAACACAAGTCAAGATGTATACAGAGGGTGATATATGAAATGTACAATGCATCTACATGCTGTCTAGGTCAAACTAGGCTACAGTCGACACTTGGTCAACTCTAGTCAACCACACTAGTCAAACTAGGTCAAGTCCTAACCCAAACAAGTCTAACAAGTCTCACTAGTCCTAACCAAACCTAATCTAGTAATCACACACCAATCACAAGGCTATACAAGCCAAACACATCAAGAGTACATTCACATTGAGTTATAATCAACATTGTATAATGAGAGAGAAAGGGTTGCATGTATTGCTATGTGTGTGTGAACATGGAGGCGCACAACAAAGGAAAATCAAACACTAGTTATAGATTATACTAGAACATGGCACAAGTTAACAAGGTTACATCTATTTTCATCATGGAAATCATCAGAGGAGGGTTACATGGCATGGTGGTTTACATATGAAATCTGAATTTAACTAGCATTTCAATTTAAGGGTTATGGGTTACATTATATACAGGTATTCAATTAGGCACTCTATATTAGGCTAACAATATTAGGCTATATACATTACAATATGACATATGGTATCCCATACTCTATAACATAACATATCACATATATACATTTCACACATTATATATATATATATATATATATATATATATATATATATATATATATATATATATATATATATAACTAAAAAATATATATATATATATATAACTAATATATATAGGTACAATACTATGATACATTATATAGAAACTTATATATATATAACACAAGCATATATTATATATCTATAGGGAAGAGAGAGGGGACACATGAGTATTCAATGTGTGTGAAAGAGGGTGATACACATTAGTGAACATAACAGTGAAGGGAACAAAATAGTGAGAATGTGAGTGAATTGTGTGTGACACATGTAAGGCATGAAGTAAAAGTTAGTGAACAGGCAAGGCAACCCATTGACTCAATGCCAATCTCAGATTTTACAAATAAAACAGTGAGCAATAACTGTGGGTGTGTGTGTTCAGAAATTGAGAAATCAGTGTGACATATTTTAGGGAATTTAGTTCATAGAGGGCTGGAAAATTTTCCAGTTAAATATGGCCATTCCTGAGAGCAGGAACCCCACACAATCTGAAAGGAAGGCAATAACAGACCTGCCTATTAATAGTGACCCAAATTTCAGATTCATGATCCATTCTAAGGCTTGCAGAAAACTGGAACAGGGAGAATAATCAGTGCTAAATCAAGAACTCAGGTTTTATACATGACAGTAAAACACATCAGTCAAAAGGAAAGAAAAACTGGAATTCAATTCTCAGTTGAACATCCCAGGTTCAACAGTTAACAACCAACATTATCAATCCCCAAAATCTCAGGCATCAAACCAAGTGACAGTATTAATCAAGTAATCTCAGGAATCAATTTTATTCAAAATAATGAAATATGACAGCTTGGTGATCTCAGGAATCAAGAATCAGTTTACAATCGAGGGCCAAACTATCAATGCAATCCATTATCTCCTATTGCAACCAACTCAGCTATAAATCAAGGAAATTGACATAGAATTTAACCCAACCAATCGTGAAGCCTATGCCAGTCCATTCTCAGATTCCTATCAAAAAATTCAGGTTTTGTGTCATGAGTGGTGAGTTCTCAGTGTGTGTAGCAGTTAGAAATAGTTTAGGAATGGTAGTGTGTATAGGCTAATCCCTGATACGAAAACAAACCATTTTAAATCATGCAATAGCTTAATACATATAGCTTCCAGAATCGATGACAGGAACATGAATAATTGACAGTGAACTACATTGGAAATCAAATCTCAGGTTTTAGCTAATGACAGTGATACCTTGTGACAGTGTCATGTATCTCAGGATTTAAGGAATTCAACAGTTTTCAAAATGGAGAACCATTTCATGTGTATGTGTGAGCTGTCTGTGTACAGGAAATGTGTAGCAATTATATTTCAAGGTTCACATGAACCCAGGATTAGATGAATACAAGGTAATCTCAAGCTTCTATAATTGCAAGTGTCTCAGCTATTTGGAAGTAAAATAGTGTATCCTAGTGTCAAAGGAATTTAAGTGACGGAAAGTGAAAACAGTGTGTGTTTAAGCATTCGATCCCAGTTATATGTATCACAATCTCAGGGAACAAATAGTGTCTCAGTTTTAGTTCGGGTTCCATCCCATACAACCATTCATGAACACGTCAACCAATCCCTAATCATGTCCCATATGTTTAGCAACTAAGCCACATTAATTTAACATGCTATCAACACTTCAATGTAATTCGAAATGAACCACAATGAGCAATATGAACTGAACTTAAACAGGAAAAGAGGTTTCAGTTTTAATGAAGCATTTAACTCAGTTATATGTAATAATCACATATGACAGTTCCTTTCTCAGGAATTTAGATACAAGAAAATAGTGTATCAGTGACATTGAAATCCCTATTAAATTCGAACTCCCCTTCGACAATTTAACACAAAAATGAATCCCCTACAAGCCTACATGTTATTTAAATGTTCATACATTAAGCCCTAACTAAATTACATGATATACATAACAGAAAAATGTAATTTAAAAGGGAGAACAGCACACAATGCTCACTGATACTCACAGTATCAGTCGAATGGGGAAATTCCTATTCCAACATTAAAATGATAATTAATCAATGGGATTATGGTTGGTAATGAACAATTAATATGTGCTCGTGCTATTTGTATTGTATCACGTCCCAAAAATACTAGACACAAGTGTCCAAACCACACAAACCCCAATATACTGAACTGGGTTCAGTCGACTGTGCACTCGTGTCTAGTGCGGGTCAGAAACCTCACTCGACACAAAATCAGGGGACACGAAACTTGGAGAGTGTCGTGTCAGACACTGCCCCAAGGCCTGTGTCAAATCTTACGTGTCTACGACCCCTAGATCAGTCGCACAGACACACGAGTAGCAGGACAAAACTGTCCAGTGCGCGCGGCCGTGTCCACGAGTCCATTGCGACTCCAAAACGACACAAAACCATCTCAGACACAAAGAAACCATTAAGCGACACTAAAGTGAGTATTCCTATTCAAACACAATCAGAAAACAGTAAGGAAAAACCTATTGGGGCATTAGGTCGAACACCTAGGTAATCCTATTGATACGTGTCTGATACGGATACGTATCCGACACAAATTGGGGTCAGCTCCTACCCGAGGCTAGAGGGGACCTAGGGCTATGCATCCATGATGAATAAATAGTAGGTTAGATAGGGTTTAAGAGAGTTACCAATGGGTTCTCCTCAAGCTCAAAACCTTCAATGAACAGTACTTTCTACTGTAGCTCGAGCACAAATAGGTTCCCAAATCAGTCCCCTACCTCCATGGATAGTAAGAGGGTGATGGTTAGGTCACAATGCAAGAAGTTTCATTGAAAAAGGTTAAGAAATGACCAAGTTATGAAGGAGTGAATAGAAGGCTCACCTCTTCCAAATGGCAATGTTTCCTAAAGAGGCAACCCTAATTTCAAGGGGATATAAATAGGGGGGCTGACCATAGTGGGCCGACCAGAATTTCTAGGGTTAGGGCTTGGTTCAATGGGTGTGGGCCTATGGGCCATTAAGCCTATTAGTCATAAAATGACTTGTGATTTCACAAGCCATTACTTAATCAAACTAGCTCCTATTATCCCCAAATTAATTCCAATGAGTCAAACCTTACTAACTTAAGTTAACCTAGGTTTTCAAATCCTAAACACTTAGTCCTAACCTAGGTTAGCCACTAGGTTAGTCTCCAAGGTCAACATAAGTCAAAGTCACTAAAACACCAAAATCAATTATTCTAAAATTACTAAAAAATCACATTAATTATAAATAATAATAATAATTCAAATTAAATTCTGAAATTACAAAAATGACTAAAATACCCCTCGGTCTGGAAATGAACACTAGCAAGACACCAAATCATAAGTCATGAATTTAAATAGTTTAAAAAAATAATTAAAATCACTAAAATCATAATATGAAATAAATATCATTAAATAATAATCGTAATTACAAAATTTTAAAATTACCCTCATCTGGAAAACTGGATGTCACACGTGCCTTGTTCTTGGCAGCCACAGTGGCGTGCTTAGCACCCTAGCACTAATCATGGCTTCGTCGGCTGTTTGGTCGACTTGTACGACCAACGTCTTCTGCGTCTTATTGATTGACGCGGTATCACATTGAGTTGTCACTTTCTCGTCTGAGGAGAAAGTCATCCCCAACATAGTCGCTATTTTCTTTACAAAATCAAAAGTTTAATTTCTACAACCTAAGAAAGAAAGAAAGTATAAGAGTACAATGATTTCTGAAGAAGTGCAACTATAGGAATCTGATCAGAAGACGATCACTTTATCCCTTGGACGATGTGATATTGAAGACACAAGCCTTTGGAGAATACAATAGCACTTTAGCAGGAGATTATGATCATTAGTGATGCTTTAGAACTGATTTGAAACTCTATTTATCGAGTTCTAAAATAACTATTTTCTAAGTTGCACATAATCTGTGTTGCGCGCCTCCTATCCAGTTGCACGAATGGTTACTTTAACTGCTGGTGATGCATGGCATCCTGTCAGTGAAATGTGCATGGTCGTAGGCAGTGTAGCGGACACATTCTTCGAAATTAGTGGCATGCGTGCCACATCATCTAGCTTTTGGACAAAAATTAATCAGGTGGCGCCAACTAGCCAGGTTGTGCCGGCGCAACTTGATAACTGGCGCCTCTGACTCAGTCTTCTGTGCTGTGGAAATTTTTTGTGCCCTATGATGGCTTATACGAGCTAGTTGTCAATATTTAGTGCTGACAAAATCTTCTCGAGCACCGCGTTACTCGGGATTCGAAGAGATATTCACCGACTGATGTGCTGTCAGTAATGATGGTGATCGTTACAACTTCTCTAGAAAGTTTACAAAGTAGAGCTCGCACACCTTGATGTGGTCACAACCTGGTTCTCGTGCATGTTATTAATTAGGCGCTACTTGATGTTGGTGCCTTCTTGTGAGTGGCGCCCATTCATTTTTGAGCTTCTACAGGCGTTACTAGCAGGTTTTGACACGTAGAATTCGTGTCAGTACAGTATTGGCTACGATACCATATCCTGAAGATAGGAAGCAGGCATTGAGTTTGGCTACCGAATGTAGCCGTTGGATTTGAATTTTGTTAGGGTTATGGTATTGGTTAGGTCAGGATTAAAGTTGAGGTTTTTAGTTCAAGTATTGATGGGCTAGTTTAGTGCCTAAGTTAAAATAAAAAATTTCATCATGAAGGATTTGATTTGTGCAATTTTTAGGATTTGGTAATTTCTGGGTTTAAATTATAGGTTGTTTAAGTAGAAGTGAAGTATTAGAATAATACTTAAAGAGTTGATGAGTGAGATACAAATGAGTCTAATATTGGACAGTGGAGTTGAGTTAAGTAAAGCTTAGCAGGTCTTTAGAATGATACATAATTCTATTTTCCTATTTTTAGGTGATTAGTGTCACGCCTAGGGTAGGACCAATCGCCCTCGCTAAGGCGTGATGTCGCGTGAGGCCAGATTGCGCTCACGTAAGGCAGGTTCCATAACAGCCAATTACAGGCTAAGCGACGACGTGGTCGCACAGAAGTCCCAAGCAGAGACACTGAATAACAGCAGCGAAAATTTAAAGCAAAACACAAGTCATTCTAACTGCTCTTTATTGATATTAAAACAAAGATTACAATGTGACACAAAGCCAAGATTACAATCACTCAATCTCACTATTCTCACAATTACAAGTCAGTCTGCTTTCTCTCATCTCTCAATACAATTTGAGTAGTCCAGCAGAAGCTTCGGATAGGCGATGTCCATACATTATGTCCTGTATAAGTTCAGACTCCATGTGGCCGCACGCCTCGAAACGCCAAGGAACTCCATGCCTCGACGCATCCAAGCGAGCTTCGCGCCAACGAGCTTGTGAAACCCGTAAATTTTTAGTTAATTAATTGAATAATTTATTTACTAAATTATTATTATAAATTATTATGAATTGTTAATTTAGAAAAATTGTATTTTTAGAAAAATTACTATTTTGGAATTTTTGAGTTTAGTCAAAACCATAAAATTTTATTTTATAAATTGTTGCTAATGAAAAACCATATTTTAGAAAAAAATTATTTGTCCTGGATTTTTGATTGTTGGGCCTGACCCGTTCTGACCCATCCCGAACCCATCTCGAACCCAAGTTCAATTTTTCAAAATTTATTCAGAAGTCCGTTAGTACATATTTATAAATATATAAATATCATTTCCTTATTAATAATGCAAACAAATTCTTTTAATTTTCTTTAACTTTCTTTTAACTCTCAAATTTTACTCATTTAACACTCTTTCTCCCAGGGAAAGGAGACCTTTCCTTTCCGCACTCTAACTGCCATTAGCCAAGCCCCTTTCTCTCCGAACGCGCGGCCGACACCCTTACTTTTCGAAACGCCCGGCACCTCCTCCCTTTCCCGTAACCCCATCCTCTCACCCAATATAAACCCCTTTCTCTCCACTCTCCATCACAAAACCACTCCCCAAACCCTTATTTTCCCAAACCCAGCCCTAGCCGATTCCGGCCGAGCTTCACTCGGTGCGCCCCACTGCCCGCCGGAGTTCCGAGCACCACCCCCAGGCCAGCCCGACGACCCCTTGCCGCCGCCCTCCAGCGCCCTTCCGGCGATTTTTCGGCTGCCCGATCCCCTCCGCAGGACCCGCGGCCGCCCCCTTTGCGAGCCGTGCATTGTTCACCTCCCTGAGCGACCCCGATCTGCTATTCGCAGCATCCTGTGGTTTCCGATCGGCAGTTTTCGTGGCCGATCCCGCTGTCCTGTTTCCATTCCCGAGATTCTCCCGCGGCTCCCCGACCGACGGATATTGGGTAAATTCTGATAATCTCAGTAGTTCGTCCATCCCGAGTTGATGATGATTTTGGTTCCCCGATCCCGTTGCGGGATTCGGTTTAGACATTCAATTTCGAAAATTTCCGAAGTCCTCTTTGGTTGTAAGTTTCGTGAAATTAAGTTCTGTTGGTTTTTGATCTTCCGTTAGTTTCTGAGTTCAGAACTATTATGTTTTTGTGGTTTTTGTTTCCTGTGGCTTCTCGGAAATTCTGAGTTATGTTTCGAAAATATTCTGTAGATTGGTTTTGTGATATTTTCGGGTTTCTGAGTAACTTCGGTTTTCCGAATACTGGAAACGTGCTGTGGATGTATATTTTCGGGTTCGATATTATTTTCGGATTTTAATATTATTGGTGGAAATGAATTCATGAATTATTTCCCTGGTTGGGATATTATTGGTGTGTTGTTGGCACAAATTCCCAGTATTGGGTTGTCCCAAATACAGAGGAAATGCTGTCCAAATTTTCAAAAAATATTTTAAAAGGGTTTTTCTATAAAATTCCTAAATTCTAAACTGGTTTTTTTTATTTGAATTCCGATTACTTTTCCGAGCGACGACCTTATTGGTCAATGGGCTCTTAGTAAAATGCAAATGAAACCGGAATTTTCGGACGTTGAGGCATTAGCTATTTGCAAACATGACCTTTGGACCAAGTCTGAGACCTTTCCTTTATTATATATTTAATATTAATTATATTTTCTTAGAACGTGTTACTGGCCTAGAGTATTTTGGTGTAGGACCTCGGCCTGCTGAATGGATCGCTCCCCGGCGTTCAGTTTACCATTCTTATTTTAATTCATTTATGTAAACAATTGTAAGGGCATAAGTCCAGCTTTATATCTTTGTTTTCTTTGGCCTGTAATAATGTAGTGTAGTTTTTATTTCTTTTCTGGTTGTTGATTTGACGTAAACGCGTAAGATGTTAAATAAATATTTATTAATATCATTTTATCACATTAAATAACTAGGAAAATAAAAAGTTTGTTATTTAAACAAATTCACGTTCTTCTCATTTAAAAAAATATTAGTTTTATATATAATATTACAAAATACTAAGTTTTGGCAAATAATCAGAAAATGTTATTTTTCAATAAAAGTTAAATTGATTTTTCTTCGTAAATTAATAACTAGTAAATCACATCGATAAACGTGTTCTGGTAGAATTTATAAATAACATAAAACTGGATTAGGACCAATTCTAGAGATTGTAACTAGCACACCTAGATATGGTTTGACTTTGGTGCTAAGTCAGGATTTCTCAACTGTAGCATTTCGAGGACATATCTGATCTCCATCCCGGTATCAACATCCCTTTTTCCAGTCAAAAATCCAAGGCAAGTTCGGTTGTGTTTATTTTTCAATTTAGTTAATGATAGTAATATTGTAAGATTAAACCACATTGCTACACGGAATTCTCTCCTAGAGTAGTGATTATTATTGATTGTGGGATTGGGGGAGTAGTGTAGTGTATTATGACCAATACCCCTCATATTGCATATTGATTGTGCGAGCTTACCCCTCTTATACATGGGTATAAGCCGTATCGTATCACTAGGATACTATTGTACAACCCAAGCCAGTCATAAGCATTACATACTCAAATCACATTGTTTTCAATTGTTGAAAAATTGCTGGAAAATATTGTTCAAGTATTTCAAATTGTTTAAAATTGCAAATTTCTATTATTATTTGAATTGTTAGATATTCATAATTGTACTTGCTCCCTCCTGACTGGAGACCCAACATTTTTAGGAAGCATTGATGATCCTGAGCTGTATCCTGTGGTGTAACCTGAGTCCCAATTGGAAGACGATGATCTCGAGGTTGATGAGCCGGTTGCTTAAATGTTACTTCTTCTTTTCTAGTTTAGGGAAAGTTGTGTTGAAGATAGTTAATTCAGTTTTGATTATCTGTTGTATCTTTCTTGTATTGAACAAAACTTTTATAAATATTCGAATTATTAAAGTTGTGATAAATTTAGATTCTGTTGTTGAGATTACCTGCAAGTGGATACAGCTTACTGTCGCCATCTCAACAACGGTGCAGGCTGGACAAGATCCGATTCGATCCAACAATTTGGGATCAGATCGTGACATATTTTAGTGGTGGCCCATGCAGGTCAGATCAACAACTTAGGAGAACATACTTAGAAACAATTAGAACACTAGAACATCAATTTGTCATGACATAGGACCGAATTGTATATTATAAGTAAAAAAACATTTGTCTGCTATAGACCGGTAGGCTACCTTGCTTGTGTTTGCAACCAAAACCTTCCAGAGTGCGGCCAAAGAAAAGACCACTCATTTTGGCCCTGCTGGCGATGAGGTCCACCATCGGTCATACTTGGACCCATATCCATCATTGAGACCATAACTGCCCTATTACTATCTCAGGCCACAAATTCTTAACACCCTTGCTTGTGATGCCCTTACCCAACTATGATGTAGTCCTAGGGATGGACTGGTTGAGTAAGCAGCATGCGCTGATAGATTGTCACATAGGATGTGTAGTCTTCAGCCCACCTGGAGAACCGGAGTTTGAAATCTTTCGAGCTTCAGAAGATATGGAGGGTATTACTTACTCCTCTATCACCGAAGAACCTGGACCTCCTCACCCTATCATAGCAGAATTCATGGATGTCTTCCCTGATAGTCTTCCAGGATTGCCCCCAGATCGAGACGTAGAATTCACCATTGACCTAGTTTCCAGCTCTTTTTCTATTTCTAAGGGATGCTACAGAGTCAACCCCAAAGGAGGCCAAGGAGATGATGGAGCAGATTAGTGAGCTGAAGGCCCTAAGATTTATCAGAGATGGAGCTTCACCCTGGGGAACACCAGTTTTGTTCGTGCCTAAGAAGGATGGAATAGTGTGGATGTGCATCGATTACCGGGCGCTGAACAACATCATCATTAAGAACAAGTACCCTCTGCCCCGGATCGATGTCTTGTTTGATCAACTAAGTGGAGCTAAGGTATTTTCGAAGATAGACCTTCGATCTGGCTACCATCAGGTCAAGGTCAGGAAGGAGGATATCCCAAAGACGGTGTTCAACACCAAATATGGTCAGTATGAATTTTTGGTCATACCGTTTGGATTGACGAATGCCCCTGCGGTATTCATGAACCTTATGAACAAGGTCTTCCATGAATATCTGGATCAGTTTGTTGTTGTCTTCATCGATGACATCCTGATCTATTCGAAAACTGAAGAAGAGCATGAAGAGCACCTAAGAAAAGTTCTGGGAACCTTAAGGAAGGAGAAGCTCTATGGAGAAGGAATTTCGGTGGATCCAAAGGAGATAGCTGCCATTGAGAAGTGGACTACCCCAAGTTCAGTTGCTGAAATCAGAAGTTCTTGGGCTTAGTTAACTACTACTGGAAATTTGTGAAGGACTTCCCCAGGATTGCTGAGCCGATGACGAAGCTAACAAGGAAGAATGGAGAATTTATTTGGACTGAAGCTTGCCAGGCAGCGTTTGAGGAACTAAAGAAGAGACATACAAATGGTACCGATACTTGCGCTACCCATAGGTACCAGCAGTTTCTCAATCTACAGTGATGCTTCTGGTAAATGATTGGGTTGTGTTCTTCAATAACACGGAAAAGTAATTGCTTACGCATCTAGGCAATTACGGACTCATAAGAAGAACTATCCCACACATGATTTGGAGCTCGCAGCGGTGATATTTTGCTTTGAAGTTATAGAAGCACTACCTCTATGGAGAAAGAGTGGAAATATTTATAGACCATAAGAGTTTTAAATATATTTTTATTCAGAAGGAACTGAACATGCGACAGAGGCGATGGCTGGAGCTGATGAAAGATTTCGACATCGACTTGCAGTACCATCCAGGTAAGGCTAATATGATTGCAGATGCACTTAGTCGATACCCGATGGCGATATTTTTGACCAAGAAGCGGCATTTACTAGAGGACATAGAGAAGCTTGGACTAGAAATTGTACGGCCTGAAGAAGAAATGAAGAAGTTAGAAAGAGAAGCTATTGTACCAGGAGTTGAATCATCAATGATGTAGTTGCAAGTGCGTTCAAGTCTGATGGACAAAGTCAAGGAGACACAATTTCAAGACGAGATGCTTTGCAAACTCAGAGATCAAGTGCTGGCAGGAATACTTGAAGGATTCTCAATCGCCAGCGATGGAGCATTGAGGCATGGTACGAGGCTTTGCGTACCAACTGGCGAACTGAGGAATGAACTGATGCAAGAAGCGCACCAGCCGCAGTATTCCATATATCCAGGAGCTAATAAAATGTATAAAAATATGCGTACTGTTGTATGGTGGTATGGAATGAAGAATGACGTATCCAGATTTGTGGCTATATGCTTTATTTGTCAACAAGTGAAAGCCAGCAGACAGAGACCAGCAGGAATATTGCAGCGGCTAGACATCCCGGAGTGGAAATGGGAACACATAACGATGGACTTTGTAATCAGGACTGCCTCGATCCCAAGGAGGAAAGGATGCCATTTGGGTTATTGTGGACCGACTGATGAAGTCAGCTCACTTTATTTCCTTCAAGATTGGTCTATCCATCGAGTAGTTGGCGGCACTGTACATGCGGCACATCTATCGGATTCATGGAGTACCGACTGACGGACAATCGGAGAGGACAATCCAGATATTTGAAGACATGCTGAGATCTTGTGTCTTGGAATTTGGAGAGTCTTGGGAAGACCACTTGCACTTGGTAGAGTTCTCCTACAACAACAGCTACCAAGCCAGCATCGGTATGACATCGTTCGAGGCACTTTATGGACGTCGTTGCCGCACTCCACTTTCTTGGGACGACGTAGGAGAAAGAATATTACTTGGACCTGAGATGGTGACCGATGCAGCAGAGAAGGTAAGGTAATCAGAGACAAGCTTAGGATTGCTCAGGACAGACAGAAACATTGGGCTGATAGCAGTCGTCAACCATTGGAGTTCGAAGAAGGAGACAGTGTGTTCGTGAAGATCTCCTCTACCAGAGGAACTATCAGATTCGGCAGAGGAAAGCTGAGCCCCAGGTACTCTCAAATTTTCTTTAACTTTCTTTTAACTTTCTTTTAACTCTCAAAGTTAAAGAAAATTAAAAGAAAGTTAAAGGATGCTGCTAATTTATTCTTTTAACTCTCAAATTTCACTCATTTAACACTCTTTCTTCCAGGGAAAAGAGACCTTTCCTTTTCGTACTCTAACTGCCATTGGCCGAGCCCCTTCCTCTCCGAACGCGCGGCCGACACCCTTTCTTTCTGAAACGTCTGGCACCTCCTCCCCTTCCCGTAACCCCATCCTTTCAACCTATATAAACCCCTTTCTCTCCACTCTCCATCACAAAACCACTCCCCAAACCCTTATTTTCCCAAACCCAGCCCTAGCCGATTCCGGCCGAGCTTCCCTCGGTGCGCCCCACTGCCCGCTGGAGTTCCGAGCGCCACCCCCAGGCCAGTCCGACGTCCCCTTGTCGCCGCCCTCCAGCGCCCTTCCGGTGATTTTTCGGCCGTTCGATCCCCTCCGCAGGACCCGCGGCCGCCCCCTTTGCGAGCCGTGCAATGTTCACCTCCCCGAGCAACCCCGATCTGCTATCTGCAGCATCCTGTGGTTTTCGATCGGCTGTTTTCGTATTTGATCCTGCTGTCTCGTTTCCCATTCCCAAGATTATCCCGCTGCTTCCCGACCAACGAATATTGGGTAAATTCTGATAATCTCAGTAGTTCGTCCCTCCCGAGTCGATGATGATTTTGGTTCCCCGATCCCGTTGCTGGATTCGGTTTAGACATTCGATTTCGAAAATTTTCGAAGTCCTCTTTGGTTGTATGTTTCATGAAATTAAGTTCTGTTGGTTTTTGATCTTCAGTTAGTTTCAGAATTTCTGAACTATTATGTTTTTGTGGTTTTTGTTTCCTGTGGCTTCTCAGAAATTCCGAGTTATGTTTCGGAAATATTCTGTAGATTGGTTTTGTGATATTTTCGGGTTTCTAAGTAACTTCGATTTTCTGAATACTGGAAACGTGCTGTGGATGTATATTTTCGGGTTCGATATTATTTTCGGGTTTTAATATTATTAGTGGAAATGAATTCATGAATTATTTCCCTGGTTGGGATATTATTGGTGTGTTGTTGGCACAAATTCCCAGTATTGGGTTGTCCCAAATACAGAGGGAATGCCGCCCAAATTTTTAGAAAATATTTTAAAAGGGTTTTTCTATAAAATTCCCAAATTCTAAACTGGTTTTGTTGATTTGAATTCCGATTACTTTTTCGAGCGACGACCTTATTGGTCAATGGGCTCTTAGTAAAATGCAAACGAAACCATAATTTTCGGACGTTGAGACATTAGCTATTTGCAAACATGACCTTTGGACCAAGTCTGAGGCCTTTTCTTTATTATATATTTAATATTATTTATATTTTCTTAGAACGTGTTACTGGCCTAGAGTATTTTGGTGCAGGACCTCGGCCTGCTGAATGGACCACTCCCCGGCGTTCAGTTTACCATTCTTATTTTAATTCATTTATGTAAATAATTGTAATGGCATAAGCCCAGCTTTATATCTTTGTTTTCTTTGGCCTGTAATAATGTAGTGTAGTTTTTATTTCTTTTGTGGTTGTGGATTTGACGTAAATGCGTAAGATGTTAAATAAATATTTATTAATATCATTTTATCACATTAAATAACTAGGAAAATTACAAGTTTGTTATTTAAACAAATTATAACACCCAGTTTTCTAAAATTGGGGTATTTTTTTGAAAATTTATTATTTTTATTATTTATTAATGGTATTTTAGTCATGATATGATTTTTGGTGATTTTTAGTTAATTTTAAACTATTTTTCTAAGTCACGACTTGTGACTTTGGTTAACTACTAGTGTATACCTAGTGTAACCCTAGAGATTATGTGACCTAGAGACTAACCATGACCATATGAGCCTAAACATGTGTTTAGAATTTCAATTACCACTTTTTGGTCAAAAGGGTATTTTGGTAATTTATTAGAATTTATTAGAATTATTTGGATTTATGTGATTTATTATTATTTAATTAGTTGATTAGAGTCATGTTAGCTTCTAACCTAGTTTAGCCTAATCTAGAGGTTAGCAACTAACCTAGAAGACTAAGTAGAGGATGTTAGCTTTATGTATAAATATCTAGTTTACAAATATCTAGATATTACCTATCTAAGATATTTCCTAGAAACCTAAATATTTATCTCCTTAGTCAAAACCTTAAGGGCTAAGTTTGCAAAGTAAAAAGGGACCCTAATATCTACCCATACCCTTCCCATGGCAGCCAACCCTACCCCCATCACATATATGCACCCCCCTCATCAATATGCCATTTTTACATACACAAAACTTTAAAATTCCTATTCCTTCACAAGACCATAACTTCATCAATTTTGATCCTCTTCACCTCTAGTTTCTTGCATTGGGACCCTTCTATACTGAGGAAGCTGAGGGAGGCTAGCAATCAAAGTTTCACAAGGCTAGGACATCACCAAGAGAAGTGGACACCCCCCTATTCTAGGCTTTTCATTGAGTTTTCACTCAATAGGTAAATATCCTCAAACCTTGTTAATATTGTGATTTCTCTTCATGATTGCATGCATCTAGGTACCATAGACCTGTAGGTCAAGTTTTGTAGGATCTAGGTTGGATTTGGTATCCGTATCGGACACGTATCCATGGTTTTAAATAAGTGTTTGGTGAAATGCCACTTAAGTTTTAATGTTGTGTTTTTGTGAAACAAATTATATATTTGGGTAGCCCTAGACATGTAGGACACAACCCTAGTTGACTGAGCACACTTCGTGTCGTGTTCGTGTCCAAAACGGGATACGAACACACTGTTAACACCATACTGTGCACACTGTAAAACCTAACTGTTTGACACTTCGTGTCGTGTCCACACGTATCGTGGACACGATACAGAAACCTAGACATGAACCTAACCACCCCACCTACCCACTGACACGAGCACAAGGCTCTACGTGCCACGTGTGGAGCATACGACCCTTCGACACGCGTGCATGAGACTGTACACGCTGTTCTGCTACCCGACACTGATTGCGGACACGACACAACACGTGGAGGAGTGACACTTGGTGGACAAGAGGGGGCAATGTCTGCGAACATGCCCCCAAAGTCTCATGACTTCTCGTGTCATGTCGAATGACAAAACTCACTTGCACTGGACACGCACTGCACTACACGCGCATGTTTTCCTTACTGACACGTGACTCGTGTCGCACGAACACGAGTCGCGGATACCTCGTGTTGACACGAGTGTGTAGACCAATACGTAGGCTACACGTGGACATGACCACGAGGTCCCACGTGGCTCATGTCGTGTCCATGAGACACGTGAACCGCTGCACGACGCGGTGCTAAACCGCGTGTATCAGTCGAGAAAACTCGACTGATACGGTGTTCGTGTGCGGACACGCTACCTAATAGCTAGGCCAACCCTAGGCGAGCCTAGGGACACGAACACGACACCTCGCGTGCCCTGTGTCGTGAGCACGAGACACGTGAACACTTGCACGATACAGTACAAATTCCAGTGCACTGTATTACCCGATTTGGTTTTTGATTACTTGGACACTTCGAATTGTATCATGGTGTCGTGTCAGACACTTAGGACACTAGAGGACACCTAGGGCTAGTGTTACCAACCTTGGGTTTCGAGCCTTAGCTCGGTTTGGGTCGGGTATTGGGTTTACCTACTTTCCTATGAATAGTGATTCCTGGGTTCTTAAATTTGGTACTTCTGAGTTTCAAAATGAATTTCTAACTAAAATTGTGTAATACATATGCATATTTCTGTCTGTATCTATATTGTATATATATGTATATGTGTATATGTGTGTCTAGGTGTGTGTCTTAGGGTGTATACATGGGTATATATGTGTGTATATACATAGGTATATA
The DNA here is from genome assembly GCA_029216955.1 of Iris pallida. NCBI lineage: Eukaryota > Viridiplantae > Streptophyta > Magnoliopsida > Asparagales > Iridaceae > Iris > Iris pallida. The sequence goes on from JANAVB010016195.1 coordinate 3,728,814, forward strand.
TATATGTATCGTGTGTGCGTGTGTGTTTGATTTCTGGGTTCCAGAAATCTGGAAACACCCCCCTCCTCCTCTCACTGTTAAACACACACACACACACCATGCCCCCTTGTATCAGTATCTCTCTCTCTCTTTCTAATTCACTCTCTCTCGTTATTTCCCTCTCTCACTATCTATATATGTTATATATGTTATTATATATATATGTGTCATTATATATATATGTGTGTGTGTGATTTGAATTATATATAGTGTATACATATATTGATATATATATGTAGTAGATAGACTTGTGTATATCTATATATATAGATATGTATATATATGTGACTTTCTAGATATAGGTTTATATGGAAACTTATATGAAATTAGCCTATGGTCTAAGTTACTAGCCTATGGCCATTAGGGGCTAACCCTAATTGACCTAATGACCCATGACCTAACTAGTTGACCCTTGTTTGACTAGAGTTGACCAAAGTCAACCTTAGGTCAAACTTGACCTAGATTGAACTTGAATTAACCTAGAATGACTAGTTTGACTAAACCCTAACTAGTCTGACCATGTTTGACCTAACTTTGACTAGTTTGACCTAGTTGACTTTTAGAGTTGACCAGAGTTGACCAAGATTTAACTTTTGACCAGATTGACCTAGAATCATGTAGCATGCATAGTAAATTTCATTTTTACTATTTAGAATATATTGTGACTTGTGTTGCTCTGATCAGGAGCCAGACACCTCTCCTCAGACAGCATATTCTCTACAGACATTCATACATCAGGCGAGTACATTCTCTGACTGTTTCATACTTACCAGGATTTATATTCTTGCTCTAGATTACTTTACTTGATGCTGACATGATGGTTATCACGGATTGGTACTATATGGATCTTTTCATGAGATGTTATCTCCCTCGGGAGCATCAGATACAGCATGTTTGTGCGTTTCACGAATCATCATGTATCTCTATGCTTCCATAGATTCACGAATCGCTTGTGACTCATGTACTCTCATGTTCACAGAGCCTCTCATGAATCACCCATTTATGGGCTTATCACGAATCTTAACATAACTTGAACAGATCCTTGTGTATTGGTTGGGGATGGGGGAGTGGAAATAGTCATGTGGATATTACCCCAGTAGCTGTAGTCATGAATCACTCTTAGCTGTAGTCATGAATCTCCTATGCCATTTCACATGTCTATATTTTACTCTGACTCACTAGTCACTGCTAGTTCTCTATTATAGTAGATATTTCATTACAGTTATCTCTTTTACTACATGTATCTTCCTTCAGCGTTTCCTGTATTTTACTCTATTGCATGCTTTATATTTCCTATTATACTATGCACTGCGTTAGATGTATTATGCTCGTTCCTGTCCTGACTGGACCTGTTGAAAATATTACAGAGGATGAGGAAGAGGCCCTGGTGTCTACCTATTATGGAGCAGGACTAGATGACACTTATGTTGTGGACCCTCAGTAGGATCCACCTGCAGCTGAGGATGTTGTCCAGTAGTCTAGGCTAGTTTAGCTAGACAGTCATTTCTATATTATTATTTTGTCTCACATTCTGAGTTGTATTTTGAGATGTTGGGATGTATAGACCCTTAGACTTATTTGTATATTGGGTTGATATTCTGGATGTTATGTTATCCTAGACACTTATACTTATTTATTCTATTGTACTGTTCTCTTTGAGTTACTATCTATCTATCTATCTTTCATTCTTCTACCTTAGATGTGATTGAGATGTATATTATTTTGTCACCTCCCTTCGGAGAGTATATACCACACAGGTACTTTTATATTTTTAGATGATTGACCTAGGACAGCGTTCTACCGCCGACACTGCGGCGTAGGCTGGACGTACTCACTTCTCGTGCCCCTATACAGGGTGCGGGTCGTGACACATTTTTAGTGGTGGCCCATGCAGGTCGAGTTTATGTAGTGGTATTCGAACTAGAGTATCACTACAGCCTGTGATAGGATTTAAGGAATAGGCTTAGAAAGAGTGGATACTCAATCACAATTAGGAAATTTCCATGGATTTGAATTTACTGACTTTTGTTCAAATATGTATAATCTATTTCATATTGTCCTTCTTGATACTATCATCCTTGTACCGTTATTGACTTCCTTATTGATCTGTCTTCAGGATGGTGGAGACACGATCGCAGCGTCTCGGTCCAGGTGACACAACTGAGAGGTCTGCCACCTCTCGTCCAGCTCACCAGGACCCAGGGAGCACAGCTCTCCTTACTCCAGCTCACCAGGACCCAGGGAGCACAGCTCCCCTTACTCCAGCTCATGTGGGAGCTTCTGCCATATTTGGGGGTACACCTCTATCTGTTCGGGGGACCATCCCAGCTACCCAAGACATGCCTCCCCCGCAGTTTCGTCAGCCACAGTTTCAGCAGCACCAGCCGCAGTTCCAGCCGCCGATGCCATCTGGATTAGTGGATGCTGCACAGATGTTTGCATACTTCCAGCATTTCCTAGAGACGCAGTAGGCCCAGCAGTAGCGTTAGACGACGAAGTTTACCAGGGGCATAGATGAGGTCCATCAGCTGGCTAGAGCGACGGTAGAGAGGTTGGCTGTCCAGCCACAGGGAGTATTGGGACAGCCACGACAGCAGAGGCTTCCGGGCATTCAGGAGTTCAAGAAGATGAACCCCATGGACTTCTTGGGGACAGAGGGGATTCTTTATGCTGATGACTGGATTGAGCACATTGAGGAGATCTTCCGACTGGCAGAGATACCAGCCGGACTCCAGATAGAGGCAACAGCCAGCCGGATGCGGGATCTTGACCGTACCTGGTATCAGACGGTCTCGAGAGTAGGCACTCCAGGGCAAACATGGGGAGCTTTCAAGGAGCTCTTCAAGGGAAAGTTTTTTCCGGATCAGGCAGTCGGTGCCTTGGAGACCCAGTTCGAGAACTTGGTTCAGGGGAACCAGACTGTAGAGGAGTATTCCGGTGAGTTTTGTCGGTTGAGCAGATTTGTGGAGGGCCTTAGCGAGACAGCAAAGGCGAGGAGGTTCAGGAAGGGCTTGGTCAAGGAGGTCAAGTCCTTGACCAAGAGTGACAGGAATGCCACTTTTGAGGAGATTTTGGCAGGAGCGATGGCAGCTGAGGATGATCTTGAGCTGAAGCTCAAGAGGGGCCGCGATACACATGGAGCCGGCAGCATTGGAGGTCAGGCCAAGAGGCCTCACTATCAGCATCAACAGAGGCAGCCACAGCAGTATCAGCAGCCGAGGCAGCAGCAACAGGCCCCGAGACAGCAAACTACCAGTTGTCCCTACTGTAAGAAGCCAGGACATGGATGGGGAGAGTGCAGGAAGAGGCTGGACTGGTGCCTACTATGTGGGGCAGCGGACCACCAGCTGAGGGAGTGTTCCCAGTACATAGGTAGAGTAGCACAGGAAGCAGCACCAGGAGCAGGAGCCAAGGCTCCGGTAGGTCAGCATAGGGTACTATTACAGCCACAGCAGCAGGGATTTATGCAGTTTCAGCAACATACTGAAAGAGGCCAGCAGGGGCGAGCTTACGTTATGAACGTTGAGGATGCTCAGGCAGTTGGCGATGTGCTTGTAGGTTCTGTTCTTCTAAATTCTATTCCCTCCTTGCTTCATTATATCTATCTCGAAATCCAATTCCATCTGCTCCTACTTGTTTCTTTATTATTGATAAGTTTTGACCTGGTAGTTCTTTTTGATTTTTGTCGATTGCTTGTTCTTTCTTCATCTCTTACATAGGAGTAGGAGTAGGAGTAGGAGTAGGAGTAGCTTTAGCCGTTAATATAATTCTTTGAGTAACTTCTTTTGTCAAGAAATTTCCCTTAAATGAATTAATGTATGTGCTATGCCTTTTTTACTTAGAATTGATAGAGTAGCTCTGACCATAGAATGGTAACCCTTTTAGCCCTGTGATTTATTGTTTCCTTATCTTCCAAGTCTATACCTATGACCAAGACTGTCCCACTTAACCTGCCCCTTTATACTACTATTGTATCACAATTTTTGGTTCAATTTAGGTACCATAGACCTTTCCCACTCTAAATTATGATCATCGTAGGCACATTACCGTGACTTTTAAATTAGGAGCACAAGACTAGTTGTTTTCTCAGGAACAACTTCACATACATGACCTAGACATGACACTCTATACCCATGACCTTAGTATCCCACTCAGGCATACCATCGTGTGCTTCATTTGCTTAGTATGATTTTCCTGACCCGAGACTCTATCCTGATTTACCCCATGGAGTTACTTTTGATTTCGATTTGATTATGGCCTAAAACTGGCAGCCAATTTTGGACATGACCCAGTATAGGTCTACTCCCCATATTTTACTTGTTGACCTTGTATGTTGCTAGGTAGTAGCTTCGACCCTGATTGTTGGAGGTTTGACCTAGAAGGAGTACGACCATCTAAATTTCGAGGACGAAATAATTTTAAGGAGGGTAGACTTGTAACACCCAGATTTCTGAAATTGGGGTATTTTTTGAAAATTTATTATTTTTATTATTTATTAATGGTATTTTAGTCATGATATGATTTTTGGTGATTTTTAGTTAATTTTAAACTATTTTTCTAAGTCACGACTTGTGACTTTGGTTAACTACTAGTGTATACCTAGTGTAACCCTAGAGATTATGTGACCTAGAGACTAACCATGACCATGTGAGCCTAACCATGTGTTTAGAATATCAATTACCACTTTTTGGTCAAAAGGGTATTTTGGTAATTTATTAGAATTTATTGGAATTATTTGGATTTATGTGATTTATTATTATTTAATTAGTTGATTAGTGTCATGTTTGCTTCTAACCTAGTTTAGCCTAATCTAGAGGTTAGCAACTAACCTAGAAGACTAAGTAGAGGATGTTAGCTTTATGTATAAATATCTAGTTTACAAATATCTAGATATTACCTATCTAAGATATTTCCTAGAAACCTAAATATCTATCTCCTTAGTCAAAACCTTAAGGGCTAAGTTTGCAAGGTGGAAAGGGACCCTAATATCTACCCATACCCTTCCCATGGCAGCCAACCCTACCCCCATCACATATATGCACCCCCCTCATCAATATGCCATTTTTACATACACAAAACTTTAAAATTCCTATTCCTTCACAAGACCATAACTTCATCAATTTTGATCCTCTTCACCTCTAGTTTCTTGCATTGGGACCCTTCTATACTGAGGAAGCTGAGGGAGGCTAGCAATCAAAGTTTCACAAGGCTAGGACATCACCAAGAGAAGTGGACACCCCCCTATTCTAGGCTTTTCATTGAGTTTTCACTCAATAGGTAAATATCCTCAAACCTTGTTAATATTGTGATTTCTCTTCATGATTACCTGCATCTAGGTACCATAGACTTGTAGGTCAAGTTTGGTAGGATCTAGGTTGGATTTGGTGTCCGTATCGGACACGTATCCATGGTTTTAAATAAGTGTTTGGTGAAATGCCACTTAGGTTTTAATGTTGTGTTTTTGTGAAACAAATTATATTTTTGGGTAGCCCTAGACATGTAGGACACAACCCTAGTTGACTGAGCATACTTCGTGTCATGTCTGTGTCCAAAATAGGATACGAACACACTGTTAACACCACACTGTGCACACTGTAAAACCCTACTGTTTGACACTTCTTGTTGTGTCCACACGTGTCATGGACATGATACAGAAACCTAGACACGAACCTAACCACCCCACCTACCCACTGACACGAGCACAAGGCTCTACGTGCCACGTGTGGAGCACATGACCCTTCGACACGCGTGCACGAGACTGTGCACGCTGTCCTGCTACTCGACACTGATTGCGGACATGACACAATACGTGGAGGGGTGACACTTGGTGGACACAAGGGGACAATGTCTGCGAATATGCCCCAAAGTCTCATGACTTCTCGTGTCGTGTCGAGTGAGAAAACTCACTTGCACTGGACACGCACTGTACTGCATGCACACGTTTTCCTCACTGACACGCGACACGTGTCGTACGAACACGAGTCATAGACACCTTGTGTTGACACGAGCGTGTAGCCCAATACGTAGGCTACACGTGGACATGACCACAAGGTCCCACGTGGCTCGTATCGTGTCCACGAGACACGTGAACCGCTGCACGATGCGGTGCTAAACCGCGTGTATCAGTCGAGAAAACTCGACTGATACGGTGTTCGTACGCGAACACGGGGACACGTGGACACTGTGCAGGCTACCTAATAGCTAGACCAACCCTTGGCGAACCTAGGGACACGAGCACGACACCTCGCGTGCCCTGTGTCGTGAGCACGAGACACGTGAACACGTTCACGATACAGTGCAAATTCCAGTGCACTGTGTTACCCGATTTGGTTTTTGATCACTTGGACACTTTGAATCGTGTCATGGTGTCGTGTCAGACACTTAGGATACTAGAGGACACCTAGGGCTAGTGTTACCAACCTTAGGTTTCGAGCCTTAGCTCAGTTTGGGTAGGGTATTGGGTTTACCTACTTTCTATGAATAGTGATTCTTGGGTTCTTAAATTTGGTACTTCTGAGTTTCAAAATGAATTTCTAACTAAAATTGTGTAATACATATGCGTATTTCTGTGTGTATCTATATTGTATATATATGTATATGTGTATATCTGTGTTTAGGTGTGTGTCTTAGGGTGTATACATGGGTATATACGTGTATATATACATAGGAATATATATATGTATTGTGTGTGCGTGTGTGTTTGATTTCTGGGTTCCAGAAATCTGGAAACACCCCCCTCGCCCTCTCACTGTTAAACACACACACACACACCATGCCCCCTTGTATCAGTATCTCTCTCTCTCTCTCTTTCTAATTCACTCTCTCTCGTTATTTCCCTCTCTCACTATCTATATATGTTATATATGTTATTATATATATATGTGTCATTATATATATATATATATATGTGTGTGATTTTAAATTATATATAGTGTATACATATATTGATATATATATGTAGTAGATAGACTTGTGTATATCTATATATATAGATATGTATATATATGTGACTTTCTAGATATAGGTTTATATGGAAACCTATATGAAATTAGCCTATGGTCTAAGTTCCTAGCCTATGGCCATTAGGGGCTAACCCTAATTTACCTAATGACCCATGACCTAACTAGTTGACCCTTGTTTGACTAGAGTTGACCAAAGTCAACCTTAGGTCAAACTTGACCTAGTTGACCTAGGTTGAACTTGAATTAACCTAGAATGACTAGTTTGACTAAACCCTAACTAGTCTGACCATGTTTGACCTAACTTTGACTAGTTTGACCTAGTTGACTTTTAGAGTTGACCAGAGTTGACCAAGAGTTGACTTTTGACCAGATTGACCTAGAATCATGTAGTATGCATAGTAAATTTCATTTTTACTATTTAGAATACATTGTGACTTGTGTTGCTCTGATCAGGAGCCAGACATCTCTCCTCATACAGCATATTCTCTACAGATATTCATACATCAGGCGAGTACATTCTCTGACCATTTTATACTTGCCAGGATTTATATTCTTGCTCTAGATTACTTTACTTGATGCTGACACGATGGTTATCACGAATTGGTACTATATGGATCTTTTCATGAGATGTTATCCCCCTCGGGAGCATCAGATACATCATGTTTGTGCGTTTCATGAATCATCATGTATCTCTATGCTTCCATAGATTCACGAATCGCTTGTGACTCATGTACTCTCATGTTCACAGAGCCTCTCATGAATCACCCATTTATGGGCTTATCACGAATCTTAACATAACTTGAATAGATCCTTGTGTATTGGTTGGGGATGGGGGAGTGGAAATAGTCATGTGGATATTACCCAGTAGCTGTAGTCATGAATCACTCTTAGCTGTAGTCATGAATCTCCTATGCCATTTCACATGTTTATATTTTACTCTGACTCTCTAGTCACTGCTAGTTCTCTATTATAGTAGATATTTCATTACAGTTATCTCTTTTACTATATGTATCTTCCTTCAGTGTTTCCTGTATTTTACTCTATTGCATGCTTTATATTTCCTATTATACTATGCACTGCGTGAGATGTATTGTGCTCGTTCCTGTCCTGACTGGACCTGTTGAAAATATTACAGAGGATGAGGAAGAGGCCCTGGTGTCTACCTATTATGGAGCAGGACTAGATGACACTTATGTTGTGGACCCTCAGCAGGATCCACCTGCAGCTGAGGATGTTGTCCCAATAGTCTAGGCTAGTTTAGCTAGATAGTCATTTCTATATTATTATTTTGTCTCGCATTCTGAGTTGTATTTTGAGATGTTGAGATGTATAGACCCTTAGACTTATTTGTATATTGGGTTGATATTCTGGATGTTATGTTATCCTAGACACTTAGACTTATTTATTCTATTGTACTGTTCTCTTTGAGTTACTATCTATCTATCTATCTATCTATCTTTCATTCTTCTACCTTAGATGTGATTGAGATGTATATTGTTATGTCACCTCCCTTCGGAGAGTATATACTGCACAGGTACTTTTATATTGTTAGATGATTGACCTAGGACAACGTTCTACCGCCGACACTGCGATGTAGGTTGGACGTACCCACTTCTCGTGCCCCTATATATGGTGCGGGTCGTGACACAAATTCACGTTCTTCTCAATTAAAAAAATATTACTTTTATATATAATATTACAAAATACTAAGTTTTGCCAAATAATCAGAAAATGCGATTTTTTAATAAAAGTTAAATTGATTTTTGTTCGTAAATTAATAACTAGTAAATCACATCGATAAACGTGTTCTGGTAGAATTTGTAAATAACATAAAACTGGATTTGGACCAATTCTAGAGATTGTAACTAGCACACCTAGATTTGGTTTGACTTTGGTGCTCAGTCAGGATTTCTCAACTGTAGGATTTCCAGGACATATCTGATCTCCATCCCGGTATCAACATCCCTTTTTCCAGTCAAAAAACCAAGGCAAGTACAGTTGTGTTTATTTTTCAATTTAGTTAATAATAGTAATATTGCAAAATTAGACCACATTGCTACACGGAACTCTCTCCAAGAGTATTGATTGTTATTGATTGTGGGATTGGGGGAGTAGTGTAGTGTATTATGACCAATACCCCTCATATTGTATATTGATTGTGCGAGCTTACCCCTCTTACACATGGGGATAAGCCGTATCGTATCACTAGGATACTATTGTACAACCTAAGCCGGTCATAAGCATTACATACTCAAATCACATTATTTTTAATTGTTGAAAAATTGCTGGAAAATATTGTTCAAGTATTTCAAATTGTTTAAAATTACAAATTTCCATTATTATTTGAATTGTTAGATATTCATAATTGTACTTGCTCCCTCCTGATTGGAGACCCAACATTTTTAGGAAGCATTGATGATCCTGAGCTGTATCATGTGGTGTTACCCGAGTCCCAATTGGAAGACGATGATCTCGAGGCTAATAAACCGGCTGCTTAAATGTTACTTCTTCTTTTCTAGTTTAGGAAAAATTGTGTTGAAGATAGTTAATTCAGTTTTGATTATCTGTTGTATCTTTCTTGTATTGAACAAAATTTTTATAAATATTCGAATTATTAAAGTTGTGACAAATTTAGATTCTGTTATTGAGATTACCTGCAAGTGGATACAGCTTACTGCCGCCGTCTCAACAACGGTGCAGGCTGGACATGATCCGATTCGACCCAACAATTTGGGATCGGGTCATGACTGAGCTTCTACCTGTGTCTGCACATAAACACTGTGTGGGTATCAGTACTCAACTGTACTAGAGGAGTGAGCTCCTCATCCACCCATACAAAACCAATACGTTTATTTACTTTATGCAACATAATCTCTTTATGATTGTCTTTCTATTCTTGCCTTAGGATCGATTTTAGGACATAGACGTCTGGCCTATTTGTGTCTCTAGACCATCATCATGCTATCGCACCGATAACTTCCTTATCCTTGTCTCTAGACCATTCTCGTGCTTGCAACATCAACGTACCAACTCGTGCTTGCCTTATGGCCCATACTTTGGGATACCACAACATGGTTTGTGTCATCGACTTGGTTCGTGCTTCAATATTGAGGCCGTGCCTCACAATGTAGCATGACTTAACCAGACTTGCCTTAGGGACCTTCTCAACTTAACTCAAGATGACCCAATCCCGACTTACGCAACTCTATATCATCGACTTAATACTCGACGCCATATTTGTGCTGAAGCACGTCTCCTTGCTAAAGCCAAAACATAGGACTCTTAAGACTTGTGATGCAATCATGCATACTATCTTTACTTCATTCGTGATATGCTGCTCTTTCTTTGATTCGACAGACACCATACATGCAGATTGCCGCTCAGCTGTAACGCCCCAGTCCCAAATACTTAGGACCAAGTACGCAACATGCCAGCTGCACATATAAGAAGAATACTCCAATATATGAAATCCTTATATACGTACATAAGCTGTATATATATAATAAAATCACAGGCCAGAATATAAGTATCTAATCTCATCACAGCTCAACACAGAAGAAACGAGAGTCAAACGAGATTCCAATAAATAATGCATCAAAAGATAGCCGGGTGAACATGCTCACTCCAAACAGCTATGTAAAATAGCCAGAAAGATGGGAGTCCAACCTTCGCAAAATAGAAAGTAAATGAAAGAACAATCCGTCCATAACAGTGGCACCATACCTTTCATCAGGAATCAGTACAATCCGTCCATAATGTTCCGCAAACGTCAGAGGGAAGCAGTAAGAAAACGTCCATAACGTTCCATGAACAACAGATGGAATCAGTACAATAGGGTGAACCTGCGTCTCCAACGGAGCTTCAGGTACAATAGCAATTTAATATGTGACCCATACATCAAAGAACTGTTCTTCCCACACCATGTCTAGTGGAGTCACATCCATGACTAATATGACCCTCTAGTAACTGCCAAGTCCACTAGCATGCAATTCTATTGGAAGTTACTCCTAACCGTCGCACGCCACATACGTATCGGTGGCCGGCCGACTATGCAAGTACTTGTCCTATATGTGACTCACAATATATGGTAAAGTACGTGTCAAGGCCGTATAAAATATACTAATACCTCATCATCAATGGGTGGTCACTAAGCTAAGTCAATACAAGTAAATAATATAAGGCAAATGAACGACCGATATGGTCGCTTGCACCCAAGTGTGACTCGGACGCACAATGATATAAAACATAGAACAATATATATGAAATTGAAAATAAATAACTGAAAAATAAAGTAAAGTAATCACAGAGTAAGGTGGCAAGGTATCTTGCCTGATGGTGCAAAGTGGCAAGTCCAGGAAATCACAATGTCAGCCAAAAAAGTCACAATCTCCCAACAACTCCGTACGCTGAAACAAACATCAAAAACATACTCGGTATAAAATGTATACCTAGGAAACGCCTATCCAAATGTCTAATTCTGGAACAGTGGTAAAATCGTAATTTCGGGTCAAAACGATGTCCGCCGTTGGACCCGTTTTGCACCGAAATGCTTGCCAAAGTGTATGGTCTCTAAAGTCGTCAAACTACATGTTGACGGATTTAGTTTGGGGAGAGGAACTCAACGGTATATCCAATTTTGGATTCCGATGAGCCGCGTACAAAATCGCCCGTTTGAGTGGATCACGGGCCCACCAAAAAGGGGTTCCGATCGACCTTTCTCAGAATCGAACCAAACTTGGCACACAGGACCAGAATTTTGATTCGGACCGGTTGGCATAAGTTTCGTCTCGATTTGATGACTGTACAAGAAGTTAGGGTCCAGTTTGCAAATTGACGATACGGGAGTATCTTGACGGATACGGACTGATTTCGTCGCGCACACACGACGAAACTGAGTTCCACCAGTTCCAACACGTTAGCAACGTCTATACGCGCCTTTCGATGCATATAGCGTGTGACCATGTCGATCGGTTTGTCGGGGCGCACGCCGTATCGAGAAAAATTTCAGAATTTTATATAAGTTTAACACAGTTTTTCCTCCAACTTCAACATCAATTTACTTTTTACACGTTAATCGAAACAACGATCCAGAAGATGCATTGCGATCTCGGTTATGTTGTCTTTTACTGTTTTCGATTATTTTCTACAAGTTTTTAATGTACAGCAACAAAATTGGCCGACAACTTATCATTTAGAATTGGTTTTAATAGTCCAGAAAAATAGATTTTTTTGATAACTTCGGTTCAATCTTTCGAACCAGTTAGACGGTTATGTCAAAATCCACCTGGAGGATCTCGAAGAGGGTTAAGTCTACTTTCCAGAAAATCTTACGGATCGAAAATCGGTGTTACGAGTAAAAAGTTACGTCATCGGGAAGTAGGGTACCTTGAGTGAAATAACTGCTCCGTGGATGACGAGGGGCTGACTTTCGATGCTCCGTTCGTCACGCACACAACTCTGTTGCTGGTGAAACGAAATCATAGGCGAAGAGGGTATGTTCTGCCGTAATTTTTATTTTGGGAGTCTAGGGTTTTGAGGTCTGTGCAGGAAGATATATATATCACAAGTTTGGGTGGAAACCTAATACTACTAACTTTACTAATAAAGCCATGGGCTTTCCCACTTAAGTGGTCGGGTTGGCGCTCACGAAGAGGCTGCTACAGCAGCTTGGAAGGGAAGGGGGCCCCGCCCACTTTAAGTGGGTGGGTGATTTTTTTTTCTTTTTTTTCTTTTTCTTATTCTTTTTCATTTCTTTCTTTTCTTTTCTTTTCTTTTCCTTTCTTTTTCTTTTTCATTCTTTTTCATTTTATTTATTAAAAATTCTTCTTCTTTTTTTAAAACTAATTTCTATTTTCTATTATTACTATATTTAATAACTAAATTCTATTTCATTTATTATTTCTAATTAAAAATTCTTTCCAATAGTACAATAATTAGATATATTTATATACATATATATTCCCATATATATGTATATATAAATATATACACCTTAATAAATCAACACATACACACACACATATATACATATATATAAATATATCATATAAACTTACATCCATACTATGCATTATACTCATAATATTATGCATACATGTATTTTAGCAAAAATTTCTACACAAAACTAAAATTAAATAATTTAATAAATTAGGGGGTTTTACATCCTATCCCACTTAAAAAAATTTTGTCCTCGAAATTAAAACTACGGTAAGGGGGGTCAAATTGCAAATGCAAAATTTTAAGGGGCTAACGCATGAAAGTCGTCCCTTAATTTTCGAACAAATGAGGGTAGTTGTACAAGGAACCCTATTGGCTAAATTTCTATAGGGTAAGTGTTCTTGGTTCAAGGCTCTACCCCACTTATAGAAGTTGGCTATCCGTGATAAACGTCGTTACGAGCCTTTTGAGAGGGGCTAAAAGGTGCAGGGGTTTCATATTGAATGAATCCATCTCGAATTTAAACTATATTGGTGGGGCAATATCTTGTAAGATCAACTTATACCATCTCTGCATGGCTATGGTAGTCTGGAACAAGTCCTAACTCGAGAGGTTGGGCTAGTTCCGAATCGGATTGGTTAGATAGGTGTCGTAAGTCAAAAATATGCCTTCCATGGCTTTGTGTACAAGTGGCAGATAGGGTCTCAATTGAGTATCACACTAGGGCAGGTGCATATTGGGCTTCGAGTAGATCACAACCATATATCGGGTCGAAAGTTTTGAGTTGAGTTTGGTTCTCAAATTGAAGCCGAAAGGTTCGTCGGTATTACGGTAAGTTTTATAATTAGCCCTTTTACTCAAGAATCGTATCATGAAAATAGAGTACAAGGGGACGTATTTTAGTAGGACATGACATGTCTATATGAAGGTGGACTCGTATAGGTCTTGCAGATGAAATTTGTTTGAAGGTAGCAGCTGGTCTTGTGCTCCGAATCTAAATGCCACTGTCGGGGACCCAAAAATATTCTAAATAGAAAGTGGGAGTTCATAAGGCACTAATTATCGTTCTAACAGAAACCACTTATTCTAATCAATAAGCAATCCTAGTACATTCTAAATTCTACTAGGGCTCTGTGATCTATATCCTACAGTAATTCATTTCTAGAAGTTAACAAAGTCACCGCTCTATGGTTTAGTGGAGTTAGAAAGGTTCGAGTTGGAAGGTCATACCTCAATTTGTGGAAGAATATTACACGATGTACTAGGATACGAGATGTGATAGATATGAGTCAAGTTTTGAAGACTGTACTTTGATTCCAACAGATGTCAATGATTGTATGAATACATCTTTCCTGCCTATAGATGGTATGATGAACTGAGGAGGATATTACGGGTCTATCTTCCCTCAATACGAGCATCTGACTTTTCAAAATCTATAAAGGAAAAAATAATAAGTGTTCCAGGGAGAGGATCAAATACGAATATGGGATTCTAGAGGCGTTTCAAATAGAGTTGTCAAGGGAGTTGCGGATGAGATCCTAGAGCCATATATATCTCAATCCACATAGGATAAGCAAATAAAAGCGAACCAACTGTACGAAGGTTGATCAGACCATCATACACTGATTCTGATTAGACAATATGTTAGTGGGCGTCCCTAATATACACATGTCATGAATAAGCTTGATAAGGATAATCTTGCAAAATCTAGGCTATAATAGCGGTGTTTAGTCAGACTAGTCTAAATATTAGTACGCGGGATTTATGATTGAATGAAAAACACGAGTAGTTGGAGGTTCAAGAATCTAAGCCGTATCCAGTATTCGTGCTTATACAATCGTCCTACTGTCTGATTTTCTCTGGACTTGGCTAAACTTATGATGCATGGATATGATAACAGGGAATATGAAAATTAAAATCATACCTGCTACGACTTCTCCTTCTGTTTCCACATTCTTCACTGCTAACGAGAAGGCATGTCCGTAATTCTGGTCAGGGTCCTGAACTCTAGTCCTGTCGTGCTACACTGGCTGGGGTGTTAATGGTAGGCGAGGAGCTCCTACTGTTGGTGCTATAAGCCCAGACACCTGTTGTCCTGGTCGGGGTATTGGGAGTGCAGGAGTTGTCGGCCTTGGGGTCTATCGAGCATATACTATCTCCTACTGCTCTGGACAATCCTTGACCATATGCTGGCTGGATCCATACCTCAAGCACCATCTATGACGGATCCGACCGTCTCTCTGGATATGTCCTTCCTTCCCACAGTAATGACAAATGGGCTTCTGATATGGTGTTGGTCTCTGCTGGTACTGTCGTGTGGGCCTCCTGATAGGTCCATCATGTGTAGCTCTAGTCGGTACGACTGCTAGTGTATGGCATCTCGATGTCTGCTGCTGCTTCTTGCGAAGAATCTCCTGGGTGCGAGCTTCTTCCAAGACAGCTGAATGGGAGACTCGAGACTGGGTAGCCGTATAAGACTTGAGCTCTGGTGCAAGCCTCTGATGGAATCTCCTCGCCTTCTCTAACTCTGTCGGGATCAGTCCCGCACCAAATCTACTCAGGCGATTAAACTCTGAGTCGTACTCATCAACTGACATGTTTCCTTACTTCAGATGAAGGAACTGATCGTAGAGACCGTCTCGAATATGAAGGGGGAAGAATCTTTCATAAAAAAGATCATAGAACTCACTACCAAAATAACCAGCTTTAGCGACGGCCACATCCGTCGCTCGTCCGTCGGTAACATGAATTACCGACGGCTTAGCGACGGATATTTGATGAAAATAGCCGTCGGGAAAAACGTCGTCGCTATAATTTGTCCGTCGCTAAGCCGTCGGACAAATGATTAACCGACGGACTAGCGACGGATTACCGACGGCTGACTTTCAACGGATTAGCGACGGATTAGCGACTTGTTCTCGTCTGTTTACATGCCATATAATATTAAAATCTCCGTCGCTAAGCCGTCGTAAATAGGTCGGTAAAAGCGTATCAGAGAGGTTCCTGATACGCAAAATCAGTCGCTATTCCGTCGCCATTCCGTCGTTAATCGCGACGTTTTAGCGACGGCTTAGCGACGGGAAGGGCGTCGGCCTGGTTCTGGAAAGCTTTCATATTTCCAGAACCATGTCGACGGATAATGGGTCGCTAAGTCGTCGCTAGTCCGTCGTCATCCTCGACAGATTAGCGACGGAGTAGCGACAAGCTATCCGTCGCTAAGTCTCTGGAAACCAACCATATTTCCAGAACCATGTCGACGAATTTACCGTCGCCAGGTAGTCGACATTCCGTCGCTAATATTAATTGTGCCCAGTTAGCGACAGAAATTTCGTCGCTAGTTCGTCGCTAGTTCGTCGCTAACTGCAAATTTATATCACCCAGTTAGCGACGGATTTGCCGTCGCTAGGTAGCCGCTAGGTTGTCGCTAACTGCAAAATATTTATATCACCCAGTTAGCGACGGAAATCCCGTCGCTAGTCCGTCGGTAACTGCAAATATCCGTCGCTAGTTAGTCGCTAGTCCGTCGCTAAATGCAACATTAAGAAAAAAAAATTACAGAAACATTCTATTTCACCAAATCTCCAATATCCAATATCCAATATCCAATATCCAATATCAAACAGAAATATCCAATATCCAATATCCAATAATCCATGTACGATCAACAAATATCCAAATTCATAATATCCAATATCAAACAGAAATATCCAAACACAAATTCATAATATCCAAACATTCATGTACGCTTCCAAAATATCCAAAATTCAAAATCCAAAAACAGTACAAATATCCAAAAACAATACAAATATCATTGAGATGGGGGGGGTCGTCGTTCGGCCCGGCGGATGTACTCTTCCACCATGTACGCCGGCACCTGGGACAACACATGCTCTGGAAGGTTGCGGAGCTGCTCTGCCGACATCATGTCCATGAGCCCAATGAGCGCAGTATCCGGTACCAGGCGGACCTCGGCAGAACGGTCAAATGAATAACGTCCAGGGTCGGAAGGACCGGCAACCGCACTAGACGGACCGGGAGCAGACGGATCTGGACCGGGAGCAGAAGAAGGACGCGGAAGGCGCTCCAGCACATCCGACATTAGACTCTGCATTTCCGACATATCGGAGGTGAGAGTCGCAAGCTGCCGCCTCATATCGTCCGACGGGGGCTCGGGAGGAGGCGGGGGCGGTGGATATCTCGGAGTCGCGCCCTGCAACGACGCCGCCATGGAACCTACACCGTAGACTTTCCCTTTATTAAAGCCGCCGACAGACTCTACGAACACGTCGTCGTAGCGAACGGCCATGGAAGAGGGCGTCTGGGTGGGCGTCGTTTCGCCGACAACCTCGGCAGGGGGCTCAATCTGACTAAGGGCCTCACGATATGCAGCCTATCCAATGAATGTGTTTATACTATAAGTTTTCCTAAGTTATAATCTAAATCCTATGTTTCCCTAAGTTATAATTTGAATCCTACGTTCACCTAATTAAGTTAACAATAATTATATTTCTAATATAAATCTCATAAACGTAATTACTTACATCAGTCGCCTGGGCCCTCGCGTCAACGAAGCTCCCGTCTGCCCGCCTCTTGTGTGTATGCAGGAATACATCGTAGGCGGTGACCGACTCCGGCTCTCTCCCCTCCTTTACCGCCTGTCGTGCCTGCATACGAAATATACGTCGAATTTAATTAACTACGTATATTAATAGTACCGAATTTAATAGTGAAATGAATTTGCGGTATCTCACCAAATCTGCACGCGTCGCTGCGTGGGGCTTTGAACCTCCTGTATGCAGAGCAGCGACCTGTCTGCTCGCCTTCGCTTTCTCTGATTTCTCCCTGTACTGAGCAGTATTCATCTTATCCAACATCTGCTCGTAGTACTCCTCCCGGAGCCACTTCTTCCTCGAATGCGCCGTACGAACGTCGTACACCGCATCCCGTATCTTCTTCCCGGCGGCGGCTTTGTAGGCCTTGCGAATCAACTCCTCGCGATGGGGGGGCCACCAGAACGTCGTCTGACATACAAATAAAATTATCACGTAATTAAAAAATTAGTGGATTAAAGAATAATTAATAATTAACCAAAAGATATATATATACCTTCATCTCCTCGAGCCAGACGTACTGCATGTTCTGAGGCACCTCAGAAAAATTGAGGTAAGGGCCATGGTAGTTTTCCCGGATAATTTGCCCGAGTATCCGGGCAGCATCAAACGGAAAAAAACCTACAAAGAAGCAAAGACCGGATTATTAACTTGAATAAATGAAACAAATTTAATAAATTAACTTAAATTTACTTACGTATCACCCGCGGGCCATAGCTCGCGTCGGTTCTCGCCTATCGGCCTCTCTGGAGGCGTCGGAGGATCCGCGGCTCCGCGGATGTACTCACCGGTAGCAGGATGAAGCTGAATCCGGGGGTACTCCGGAGCCCACCCTGCAGTAACTGATGGTGTACCCGCTGGTGCATCCGGGGGCAGAACGGATCCGCTAGCGGATGGAGTCTCAGGCCTCGATGAAGATGAAGGATGGGTCGCAGAGATAGATCGACGGCGGGAAGAGTCTGTGGCCGGGCTCTCCAGGTCGGGATCGGAGGACTCTATATCCGGGGTATGTGGAAGGCGACCACGACCGCTACCACCACGACCGCTACCATCACGTCCACGGCCGCTACCATCACGTCCACGGCCACCGCTACCACCACGCCCACCACGGCCAGTACCACCACCACCAGCACCACCACGGCTACCACCAGCACGGGTGGTAGTGACCATGACCTGTAAATAGAACACATAAATATAATTAACAATATAGAAGTATAAATGAATATAAAACTGAACTAAAATATATATACCAGCAGGGCGGCGAGTGCCGTCAAGACATGAGAACTAAGAGTGCCATCTGTAAAAAGAAAATCATACAATAAGTAGATGATCGAACGACAAAACCATAAACTGAAATAAGAATGTGTCCGTCTAAACTGAATTCACTAAGTTAGTTGTAAGTGCTTCTAATATATACCGATATTTAATCTAATCATCGTTATCGTCCTCGTCCTCATCGTCATCGTCATCGTTCTCATCCTTATTCTCATCGTCGACTTCATCTATATCATCATCCTCATCGTCGACTTCATCTGTATCATCATCCTCATCCTCATCCTCATCCTCTTCTTCTTCTTCTTCTTCTTCTACTTCTTGTTCAGGCTCAATACTTGGGACAAGACGCCTCTTTCTCCCCTGGTTGACAGCTAAGTCTTGTATATCAACCTCTTTCTCCCCTCTATTTTCCTCAGCATGAGGTATATCGACATCTTCCACGTCCATGGTATCCGACTGTTGTCCCATGTATTGGGGCTTCTCGATCTGGTCCTCTTGGTATGCTGGGTCTCCAACATTGAATGTATTTCTAGATTTAATCTTGCATACTGCCCACCAGTCAAATCGATCTCTACGACGCCTTGGGTAGCTTATATAGTAGACTTGAACAGCCTGACTTGCTATCGCAAACGTGTCGGACCTGCTTCCAGGTGATCCCAGTGCCTAATCGTCTCTCTTTCGCCTTCCACCAGTGGTGAGCATTATCTTCTAATATAGGTCCACTGCTGTAATCCAATCTCGAGCTGGCAACTGGGATTCCTTCAGTAGCTTCTTTGTACTAATAAGCCACTGTGACACCTCTAGTGTCTTCTTCATTCCTCTAATGGCCTTGGGGTTCATATCTGTGAAATTCTTGATAGAGCCTTTCATAAGGATGCAAAGTCGGTGCTGGTGCTGGTATTGGAGGTGGTGGTGGAGGTCTAGCCAATGCTGCCATCATCGTTTGTCTCATCAGCTTAGTCTGCTGCCAATGAGCCTACATCATGGCATACATAAACTAGAAAGTAGGGCTCCCATCAGTCGGTGGTGGAGGCATCTGAGGTCTCGACTGTGGTAGAAACTGTTGAGTGAATGGTGGTGGTGGAGGCAGTGGTACATTCCCTTCCGGTGGCAGGGTAGTGGCCTGTCCAGCCTGGCTGACTGGGGGTGCTACAATCTCTGGGTGTACCATCGTCGATGACGATGTCGTAGTAGGCTGCGACTACCCTGGCTGGTAAAGTGTCGCTGGAGTTATTGGAGGATTCTGTCCCTCTAGAGTAGCCTCCTCACCAGATGTGAGGGCCAAGGCAGAAGTGCATCCGCTTCTTAGATTCATACTATTGGCACGAGGAAGAATAGGACGATATTATGAGAAGTTTGATATGAGGTAATTCAAGTAATCAAAGGAATTTGAAAAGATTGGGAGTCAAGGGAAGTAGTAGTTCTGGATGAGATACTATTCCTATTCCTATATGCAGGTTTGTTGGGCACAGTCGTGTAATCCAACAATATTTTTGTCAACCTGCATGGGCCACCACAAAAACATGTAACGCCCCAGTCCCAAATACTTAGGACCAAGTAGCAACATGCCAGCTGCATATTACGAAGAATACTCCAATATATGAAATTCTCGTATACGTACATAAGCTGTATATATACTAAAATCACAGGCCAGAATATAAGTATCTAATCTCATCACAGAACACAGATGAAACGAGAGTCAAACGAGAGTCCAATAAATAATGCATCAAAAGATAGCCGGATGAACATGCTCACTCCAAACAGCTATGTAAAATAGTCACAAAGATCGAAGTCCAACCTCTGCAAAGTAGAAAGTAAATGAAAGAACATAAGATGTCCACTGCATAGTCTCAATAATCCTATAAGATAAGAATATAGCTAAATGTCAAAGGGAAATACCTCGTCGTCCACAAAAGATGGATCCAAACCGCTCCGTACTCCTGTGGGAAATCGTCTAATCCTGGACAGATATACCAGGTCCTCAGAGGGACGTAACAAGATACAAGAAAATATCATGCCATATAAACTGATATATACTAGAAAATAAGGTATGCATGCAATAGGGTACATAACCGTACTATAGTGAATATGCAATAAAGAACAATCCTTCACATATGGGCACTCGGGCTGTATAGCAGTGGCACCGTCCCTCTCATCAGGAATCAATACAATCCGTCTATAACGTTCCACAAACGTCAGAGGGAATCAGTAAGAAAACGTCCATAACGTTCCATGAACGTCAGAGGGAATCAGTACAATAG
The DNA here is from genome assembly GCA_029216955.1 of Iris pallida. Taxonomy (NCBI): domain Eukaryota; kingdom Viridiplantae; phylum Streptophyta; class Magnoliopsida; order Asparagales; family Iridaceae; genus Iris; species Iris pallida. The sequence goes on from JANAVB010016195.1 coordinate 3,749,898, forward strand.
GGTGGACCTGTGTCTCCGACGGAGCTTCAGGTACAATAGTAATTTAATATGTGACCCATACATCAAGGAACTATTCTTCCCACCCCATGCCTAGTAGAGTCACATCCATGACTCATATGACCCTCTAGTAACTGCCAAGTCCACTAGCATGCAATTCTATTGGCAGTTACTCCTAACCGTCATGCGCCTCATACGTATCGGTGGCCGGCCGACTACGCGAGTACGTGTCCTATATGTGACTCATAATATATGGTAAAGTATGTGTCAAGGCCGTATAAGATATACCAATACCTCATCATCAATGGGTGGTCACTAAGCTAAGTCAATACAAGTAAATAATATAAGGCAAATCAACGACCGATATGGTCGCTTGCACCCAAGTGTGACTCGGACGCACAATGATATAAAACATAGAACAATATATATGAAACTAAAAATAAATAAAAAATAAAGTAAAGTAATCACAGAGTAAGGTGGTAAGGTATCTTGCCTGATGGTGCAAAGTGGCAAGTCCAGAAAATCACAATCAGTCAAAAAATGTCACAATCTCCAAAACTTCGGATGCTGAAACAAACAAAAAAATACTCGGTGTAAAATATATACCTAGGAAACGCATGTCCAAAAGTATAATTCTGGAACTGGGGCAAAATCGTAATTTTGGGTCAAAACGATGTCCGCCGTTGGACCCGCTTTGTACCGAAACTCGTGCCAAATTCTATGGTCTCTAAAGTCGTCAAACTACACATCGACGGATTCAGTTTGGGGAGAGAAACTCAACGGTATATCCAGTTTTGGATTCCGATGAGCCGCATACAAAATCGCCCGTTTGAGTGGGTCACGGGCCCACCAAAAAGGGGTTCCGATCGACCTTTCTCAGAATCGAACCAAACCTGGCACACAGGACCAGAATTTTGATTCGGACCTGTTGGCATAGGTTTCATCTCGATTTGACGACTGTACACGAAGTTAGGATCATTTTTACAAATTGGCGATAGGGGGTATCCTGACGGATACGGACTGATTTCGTCGCGCACACACGACGAAACTGAGTTCCATCAGTTCCCACACGTCAGCAACGTCCATATGCACCTTTTGATGCATATAGCGCACGTCCATGTCGCTCGGTTTTTCGGGGCACACGCCGTATCGAGAAAAAATTCAGAATTTTATATAAGTTTAACACAGTTTTTCCCCATCTTCAACATCAATTTACTTTTTACACGTTAATCGAAACAAATAATCCAGAAGATGTATTACAATTTCGTTTATGTTGTCTTTTACTGCTTTCAATTATTTTCTACAAGTTTTTAATGTACAGCAAAAAAATTGGCCGATAACTTGTCGTTTAGAATTGGTTTTAACAGTCCAGAAAAATAGATTTTTTTAACTTCGGTTTGATTTTTCGAACCAGTTAGATGGTTATGTCAAAATCCACTTGGAGGATCTCGAAGAGGGTTAAGTCTACTTTCCAGAAAATCTTACGAATCGAAAATCGATGTTACGAGTAAAAAGTTACGTCGTCGGGAAGTAGGGCACCTTGAGTGGAAAAACTGCTCCGTGGATGACGAGGGGCTGACTTTCGATGCTCCGTTCAATGTGCACACAACTCCGTCGCTGGTTAAACGAATCGTAGGCGAAGAGGGTATGTTCTGCCACAATTTTCGTTTGGGAGTCTAGGATTTTGAGGTCTGTGGAGGAAGATATATATATACAACAAGTTTGGGTGGAAACCTAATACTACTAAC